>JAOTRI020100694.1:0-14230 GCA_028564885.2 Zoanthus sanctaehelenae
TCATTGCATGTTCAAGCAACTTCACTCCCCTATATGCCTCACAACTCATTGCATCCCCTTTCCTCTTGAATATTGGTTCCATATGACACTAAGCACCCACTCATCTGGCATTCCTCTTCCATCCAAAACACCTTGACACAGCTCAACCATCACACCAATCCCCATCTCCCCACTCGCCGTTATCATTTCCACACTTACTTCCAAGGGACCAGCTCCCTTTCCAACTTTCAATTCCAATCAATTACAAAAGAAAGACGATGCCCTTTGTTAAGCAAAGACGAAAAAGGCGCTTGGTTCTTCATAGTAAAAGACATTTATCTTTGTTTTTAAAAGACGCTAAACAAAAGAAAGACTCTAAAAAGACTCATTAAAGACTCCAATAAGTGTCTTCTGAAAAAGATGGTACCAAGAAGGTTATGCTTTTGCTGGGGTTTGCTTGTTAGTTAGCCACTTAATTCAAAACATTATAGACAGATTTTGATGAAATTTTTAGATGTTGTTGGAAATGGGGCAGGGAAGAACTTAATAAATTTTGAGGGTGACCCGAAAAAAATCCTTGATTCTGGATCACTTTAAATTTTTCAGCACACAAGCATACAAGCTCATTCAGCGCATTTACAATTGAATGGCTACAATTGTAATTTTCACTTGTAGTAAGAGTCGAACTACATGTGTAAATTCCAGTGTTAGAAATTTTTTTACAGTTGTACTATTATGACTTGTGATGCACATGCTAATTCTAGTGTTAGCAAATATTTTCTTGAATTCTTGTATTTACAAGGACTGTAATGTTGCGTGGGGATCATTATATCCTTGGCGAAGGTCTGTGTTCTCTGAGTGCTTTTCTAGTTTTATCAATTCAAAGACTGTAATGTTGGGTGGGGATCACAATATGCTTGACGCAGGTCTGTGCTCTCTGAGTGCTTTTCTAGTTATTTCTTTTTTTAATTTTTTCTCTTACACTTGTAACATTTTTACAGTTAGGTGTCAATTCTGGTTGATAATTGTTTATTTGAAAATTTCGGATCCACAATATAGCAAAGTATTCACCCACCTTAGAAAGATTTCAATGTGATTTGAATGTGATTATCAATATACAAGGCTGTAATTCAGTCCCTATTATATAGGTAGACTAGTTTTTTAAATATAGTCACTTTAAGTGGTTTTATCTCAGAACTTAAAGTCACACACAAGCAATGAGAGCGAGTAGAAAGTGTTATTTCCTGCTAGCTTAAGACTAATCCAAAATTTTAAAGAAACATACTTACTTTGCATAAGCTTTTTCAAGTAATGCACTCCAAAATTCATTCTTTTCTTCTGAGTGACAAAACATCAGTTTGTCATTATATGTGGGTAAGCGATCGTCAATGACCACTTCAGTCCACTTTCCATTTAACCAGAAGTTAAAACGCACAGCACCACAGTAATCAGGTGAACTAGGGTTCACATCTTGGTCTAATGGTACAACTCTCTTAAACAACGGTTCTTCTTGACTCAGGGATGAAATTGCAGCAAGAAGCCAACAATCGCCTAGTGCACCTTGCTTGATATCGAGTCTTCCAGCACCATCAACCACCAAGCGAGCACTATCTCCTCCAGCAATTTCCTGTTTGATGCATAAACGGTAACATTAGGTGAACTTTATAAATATATCAAGTTTTAGAGTTCTGGTTTACCATTAATTAAAATCAATCTATTTTAAGCTTAATTACAACTTCAGTTAAATAGGCAAAAAAGATACCTTTGAATTTAGACATTCACTTTTCAACACCTTATATTCTAGTTGTTTTTTCTACAGAGTTTAATTAATACAATTAATAACTGAACAATTATTAACTGTAAATGATCGAGTTCATGTAAATTAGTTGTCATGTTTCAATTAAACCTTTATGCAACAAAGCTTTAAAATCATGAAAAACATATCCCTTTAGGCCAAATAAGAAAATAAGAGCTCTCATTACAGTTGAGCATATCACTCTGACAATCCAGTGGTATTTCAATTACTTTAGCATCAAAGCAACTCTATTGGGTCAATCTTGCACAAAGCGTGATCCGATAGACTCATTTTGATGCTAAAATCTTAGTTATGACCTATGTTTCAAGTTACCATACAACTGTCAAAAAAGTTTCTTATCACAAACCCTAATTATTTTTAGTATAATTCCTAGCAGTCATTATAGAAATGGTGCAAATTATTGGTGGAGAACTGTTTTTTCATGGTGATTGTAGCAATGACGGCTTTCAGTTTACAAAATGGCAGCCAGGTTTATTGCTGTTTCTCAGTTGGAAATTTTTTAAAATTGTCATTCTATTTTCTCAAATAATCACCTTAGCTGCAATTATACTAAAACAATAATTAATCACCTCAGGCTCTGCAAATATCGTTGTGTAAATAGTTGTTTTTGGTTTTCCACATTTAATAAAGTATAAATAAAATTAAAATTTCATAAAATGTAGAAATATTTATGCTGCCTAGCAATGATAACAATTTTCAAATTTTGTTGATGGCTGTAAACATATGTATCTGGTCTAAAGAGCAGACTTTGTTTGGCTTTACTGTTTACATCACTAATGAAAAATCCAGGATATCTTTTAAGTTATTCTACGAGTTGCATCTGAACATTGGAGATTTATATTTATACATTATTTCAAAACAATTCAACAATTTCAGTAGCAACATGAAGAAAAAGATAATATAATTAAAATGTGTATAATATCAGAAGATGATCTAATAAATTACTGTACTCTGTTTCTGACATCACGGACAAGAAAACAATAGGGTAGCTACCAGCTTCCCATTCAGTTACTCGGTCAAAGTGAATATTGAAGTAAATTTTAAAAAAATCTAAGATAAAAATTTACTTGGAAACAAACTGTAATCAACTCTTTCCCTTGTTATCAGAATTAGAATGGTAAGGACTTTTAATACTATACATACAAAAATCCTAAAAGTGATAAATACAATTTAAAATTTGGAGATCTAAATTTTGTTTCAATTTAACACATTCCTCAATGAAGTCAAATGACCAAGACGCAGATGAATCACCCGACATCCTCACATGGTTTATGTTATGAAATCAAGTTCTATTTTTGATCCATATTTTATTTTCAAATATTTATATAAAAATTATTATGTCAGTTAAGTAAGTACTAATTAATTCCCACACTGTACAATATATTCTAAATAACTACAGCCGCTTCCACATGCAATTCTCAACTGCCTATTGTTTTTAATTGTTTGAAAAAATAAATTTGGAGGATTCGTTAAACAGGAAATTAAATTGGTCATTTTTTAATTTGTCATGAATTTTAACCAATTCCATGGTTTTGTTTACAAGCTTAGTGGACAGATTTGACGTGTAAATTGAGATTTGAAAACAAGTTTTTCCGTAAAACCGTAAATAGTTTAGTTATTTTAAGAGCTTATAAACTTTTCCTTAAAGAAATCATTAGATTAAATCAAACACATCTTTGAGCAACTAAGCACTGCATTATGATTATAAAAAAAATGTAGTTGAGCCATAAATAAGTTAAGTTATTCACTGTGCCAATTTGCAGATGTACTTCGCAAATTTTTAGTAAGTACAGACCGATCTAATCAAAAAGAGCAGTAAGTGAATAAATTTACTGAGTTCTTCAAACCTACTGTATCAGTAACAACGTAGCTAGGTCATTAATTATACATATTAAGTCTGGAATAATCTTAAAAGCAACGCTGTATTTCGACATACCGCTCACGATGAGCGAAGGGAATTGGGAGACGAATACAAAACCATCTTCGGAAAAGGAACTTGGAACTTGCACATTTCATCGGTTTCGGTGCTGTTTTCAAAATCAGCTGACAAACGAACTAAATTAACAAATTTGGACAAACTTTTCCCGAAGAAACCAGTTAACGATGTTGGCTTGATCGCGCGACATTACAGATGCAAATGTAAGTCAAATATAAACACTTAGTTGATGCATTGCAACTTCCACAGTAGAATAATTTATGCTTTTGTCATCTTTTTATATTTTAAAAGGTCACTCATAATAATTTTAATACTAAGATCAACTTGTTTGCTCAACCAACAATTGCAACTTAATATGTTAGAAAGAGAAATGCATTTTACTCATTTTCATGTGGCTTTTGTGCATTTATTCGAGACTTCAAAACAAAGCCAATAAGATGAACAAAAGAAAATAACCAACATCTGAGCATCTTCACTCGTGATAAAGTTACAAACATTTTACTTAATCAATTTACAAACATTCTTCAGCGGGCAACGTTCCAATTTAGCAGATTGGTAGAATTTTGGAAAGATTTAACGGCTACTAATATAAAGACTCAGAAGCATTCGTTACCCTCTTGAGTTGTCATTGTGTTTTTGTGTATAAACTCAAAAATAAACAGTAATCTATTCAAATGAGGGCAAGGTTCGCTTTAGCAGTAAGATTTATTTTATTTAAGCAATGCTGGAATATTCTTGCGGAATATAAGTAGCTTAAGACAGAAACAGACGGTCAAACAGACTTACATAGGGTCTCTTCCACACGAAATCTCTAGGCGGCCTTTTCCCTGGAAAGATGGAATCCATCGTAGCTTCGAATTCTGGGTCTTCGTAAAGGCATCCTTTGCGCTTGCACTCCCGCTTAACTTCATCAAATATCGTCATCCTGCACCCAACAAAAAAATATGAACTTACATAAAATTTTACTAAACGGACCGGGAACAATGCCTCAGTTCTTGTTCGGATTTAGCTTAGTAGCAGCTTTCTGCATGCACAGATGATCGAGACACGAATTATTAAAAAGCATTTAGAACCATTTTATATTTCCATTTAAAATATAAAGTATCTTTCACCAGCCAAAGATGGGTTTTAAGCTCTTACTTGCAAAAAAGTTTGAATGTCCTTTGCTGAACTCAACCCTAGCGTCCAACAGCACTCACAACGACTTACTCAAGGCCGCGAAAACAAAGCGTTTGCACAAAGAATATTCCCTCAACACGCCCTACTCTTTGGCCGCGCTTCATTAGCCATGCGAGAGATAATTGCGCATACTCCCATGCGGCCCTGGGGCCATGTCAGTCATTGGCATAGATATATATATATCATGAATATTGTTTTACTGGAGAGTTCGATGGTAGATTCGTAGAGCAAAGAGTCGAGTGATTTTTTTTCTCTTAGAAAGGAGCTCCTTTAAGAATTTTTTTTAAGAGTGCAGTTTTCCATTTTATGTCTTCGATAATCAATGTTGAAGCGACGCTGAGAAACTGGTGACGCACGCATTTAGTGCAAGAATCCATCTGTTCTCGATTTAGCCGCTTCATTCTAGTACGAGCTGGTTTGCAAAAATTTTCTCCCATATTTAAACATTTTCTCCTCCTGGTAAAATTTCCGTACTAGGGCGTACTATTGTTCAATCAGACAAACTAACCCTTACCAGACCCAAACTTCTACAGTGAATATACTACGCATAAATAAGTACACCTCAATAAGGAGATTATGCCTTCCTCCTTACTAACACAAACTGACAAAGTTTAAAAACAACCTGTGAGTACGATACAATTAAAGTTGAAGATGCAATATATTCAAGCGTCTAACGTTGGGGACAATAAAAAGAATAGCTGAGGCATTATTTACAAAAAGTAATTAGCCAAGTTGAGGGACTGACAAAAGCAATCAATTCCCCTGAGTTTTTTCTTTTCACTAACTTACATGCTCATTAAGCATTCGTTATGCCATTGTCAATTGCTTTTGATAGTCTTTGGTTGAATGCCGAAATTACAAGTTTATGAAATGATCAACCTCGTTAAATTATTTAAATTGAAACGTTTTCATTTTTAAATTTTGTTTTTCATTTCCGATTGAACTCGATCCGGGTTCATAAAAATACACCCTAATGCTTCAGTTAAAGTCTTGCTTTAAGGGTTCAAGTTTCCTTGAAGCCTCATCCATGCTTTCCATGGGTCCTGCGGTGGTGAAAGGGGTCGATAGTCCTTGGTGGGAAGGGAGGTCGGTTTTTTTTTGTAGCACTTGCATTAAAAGCCTTTCCCAAACTGCATCAAATTTTTTCAACAGCAGGTGTTTCCGTTTAAAAAAAGTTCTTATCTAATTAATATTTTTGTCCAAACAAGATGCCCTGGTGGCACAACTGAATCTTAGTAAAAATTTATTTTTTTGGCGTTCACGCAAAACCCTGTGAATAAGAAAGAATGGAATTAAAAGAAAGAACGAAAGAAAGAAAGACGATTTTACACTTTCTTTTAAATTGCGTAAACATGTTAACGCCACGAGTAGTTTTCAACAAATGCATGGCGCTCTGCACGCTATAGCATCAACGTGCAACGTCCTTATCCGAGAAGATGCAGATGTTAGAGCATAAAAGCAGCACCTTCTCCTAAATTATTTTAAGACCTTGAGTATCGGTCTGCGGCCGGAAATCGAAACCGACCGTCCCGTACAACAGACTGGCTCCTTACACCAACTGGGTTAAAGATAAAAATCGCGCATTTTGAGGTTTACAAACAAATAAAATAAACTTTTGGATTTTTTTCAAAAATGTAGGCCAAAATGTCAAGTTAATGAGAATCATTTCTAATGCAAGTTTTTGATGAAATTAGTGTTGTTCATTAACTTGACTTAGAGAGTGTTGCAAAGCACTTTGAAAAGACAATGACAAGCAGGTAGTGAGCATACAGAATAAGTATAAATTTAACATGCCATTTTTTCATACTTCATGGTTGTGTACGTAAGAATCGAGTAACCTTATAGCCTGATAAAGATCGGAATGGCTGAACGTTAACGAGATATGAGTTACAAAAATTTATTCTCGTTGTTTTGTAAACTTTGCTTATACTTTATTATTTGGTCATTTGCTTTAATTTGCATAACATGATCCTGTCCGTTCCAACAATGCAGCAAGTTCTAAACGGGTTTTGCTACTACTGCATTTTTAAAAGTCAGAATACATGTAGTGTTCTGACAGGAAACTAAATTGACCCCTATATATATTGTATTTGATAAATGTAGCTATTTTTAGCCACTTTTTAAAGCACTGCAGTAAAGTCATTCTCTTTAAGCTCCTTTGTTACACGGTTTAAAGACAAGAGCTTTGTTATTTTGTTGCTTTTACAATATTTTTCTTGTATGAACCTTCTTTTATTTAGTCGTCAGGCTGAAAATCGGCAACATTGTTTACAACTAGAATAAAAGACATGGAAATTTTAGGAGTGCAATTTGCAAGGTTCTTTATTTTTTACTCTAAAATGTCTGTGTTTCAAATATGGAAGCTCGTACCTTCTTAGATACACATAGTGTCTATACAGCAGTCAGTGACTATATTTCATAAACTATTTAAAAGGGTGTACACCAATTAAGTATGATAGCAGAGGCGGATCGAGAAATTCTAGAAGGGGGGTGAGTAATACAAAGATTTTACCAGTGGCTCTAGGAGAAGAAGGAAAGTACAAGGCAAGTACAAAGAATGTACCAGAAAATTGAAAAAAGGGGGGGCGAAAATTCACCCCTCTGTATCCGCCCCTGGATAGTATCAAAAACATTCTTACGGAACATTTGAAGTTAAAACCCACAGCCTCAGCCGGAAATTAAGAGTAAGGCGGCTAGTTTACCGCTAGTAGTTAGTTTTCTCCCAAAAATAAGATGGTTTCATGAAAAAAGAGCGTAGTTTATGTACCTATTTTTCTTGAATTTATAATATTGTTTATGTAACGGCTTTATTTACTTATATAATATTTATTGCCAAAGATTCAGCATCAAAATTGGAACTAGATTTGCATGAATTTGAATTGTAAATGCAATCGTGTTTATTTACAATAAAAAATTATTTTTCAAGTTTCAGTTAGTGCTTGTTGCACTTTTCTAGAAAGTGTCAGAATTTTTCAAGCGCGCCTCTGATTTAAGCTCAATTTTTTGTGGTATTACATAATACAATCCCAGAACCGAAAAATATTAGACTGACTTTTTATACATTATTAATGGAGCCGAAACCAATTATAGAATTGCACACTGAATTTGGGTATCCTGCTGATGAACAACAACTGTTTTGCTATTTTCTTTCAGCAGCATTATAGTTATGTCTGTTCAGATATCTATCTCTAGGAAGTGTATCTGATTATCAGCATGATACTAATTACTATGCGATCCATTCAAAGCCAAAACTTCTGTTACGGGCAACAGCATATGCACAGCTCAAGTTTTCTTCAAAGTTCCATGTTATACTTTGAGTTTGAATACAAAGACGGTATTGCGGTAAAAAAATGATCAAAGCCATCGAAACTGAAGCGTTATGTAAAAAATATAAGGTTCTAAAAAAACTGTTGAATACTCCAAACATTTCTTAAATAACTAACACAAATTCAAATGGAACGAATTTTAAACACAACGCCTTTTGCGAACGCTAATAACAAGCAACAGTCCTTCACTACAGCATAGTTAAGCGGTAACCATCGTAACGAACTCCCGTTTTTTCACTTTCTGATCAAGACTTTAAAATTTGTTTTGCTTATATATATCCCACAAACTTCCTAGGTTCATAAAGTAAAAAAAAATATTATACTATAAACAATAATTAACTGAACCATGTATTTTCTCTTCAAGCGACTGATTACGATACTCAAAATGCAAATTATACCAAACTGATTACGATTATATAGAATAATAGAAGTCATTTGTAAACAAGCTGTCCCAGCTATTCTAGCCATATTCTAAAACTGGGCCGGTGCGGGTTTTATTCCCTAAAGGCTAAAGAGGTAAAACACTACGGTTTAGAGGCTTGCACTATTCAGTAAAATTAATCAAGTATATATTACGTGGGAAATTACCCTTAGATTCAAGAAGATAAAAGTTCTTAATTTTAGAATTGACTAGAAAGTTGTTTTCAAAGTTTAAAAATGTTATTCATTAAAGTATTCTTCATTATTGAAAGTCTGACTTAAAACGTGACTAAACGAAAACTGTTCACCAATACTAGGCAATAGAAATCATAAATGTACAAAATAATTTAAATTTTATTTGCAACTTTACAATTTACATTTTAAACACACACTATACCTGAAAATAGTTAAGCTAGTCTTGGTAGGTAGTGTGAGGACGCTATTAATAACGATATATTTGCAGACAGAATAATAGAAAAATTATTAACTATACAAATAAGCTACTTTCTCATCGGTATTCTGGATGATCGAGAATTTTCCGACGTTGTTGGGATATAGGCTTGATCGAAAATGAAAACACGTGAATCTTACAATTAAAAACAAGTTACCAATTATTTATCACTTGTTGGCCATTTTGCATTTGGTAGCTTCGAAAAATGACCTGTTGTAAAGTTTTTAGTACCTTATTGTTTCTATGTTTACTGCGTTTCAATACATAACGAACCTGATCCACAGAAAGAACCTTTTGCACAATATATACCTGTTATCTTTGGGCCTTAACCAATATCTTCGGCCTCAAAAGACGCTATATGGCCAACCTCTATTGACACCGCTTTCTTTTGGAAATTTCAAATAAGAAACTGAATAGTTAATTAGGAGTTTTAAAATAAAACCATTACTGTTGTGTATGCCATTCAATAGCATTTTTGAAAGCAGTCTGTTTTTGGTTTCGGTCACATTTAACTTGAATCAATAAAAAAACTAAAAGTTTTTTGGCTATTAAAAATAACTACGAGCAAACAAATTAAAACCGTAAAACAAATTAATATTGGTTTTTGTTGTCATAGAGAAGAATAGAACAATATATATTTATGCAAAAACACTACACATGCATCAGAAGAAAGACACTGAGAATAAACAATTATATACTGAGTCTTTTTCTAAGAAACTAAACATAAGAAAATTCGCACACTGCAAAACGTATATGAACCACAAGGGATAACTAAATAGTGGTAAACTACTTTAAGCTGCGTCGGTGTTTTTCTAAACAAACAATTTAGTAACAGACATGTAAATTATACACTGTATAAAAGAAAGAATCCTTACTGACATTCCGGACGTTAGTCCTTTGTTAATCCTTTTACTCCGACGAAGGACTATTAACGTCCGAAACATCAGTAAGTATATTCTTTTTTTTTATACCGTGTATAATTTACATATTTATTACTAAATTGTCCAGATATGGACCAGTATAACTCTTATACGAATTATAGTTTCTCTCAGATTTTCTTCCATAACTATATTTTTAGGCGTACCCCTAGCAATTCATAATTAACTCTATTCTTACAATACATATTTCACAGCATAATAACTGAATTATTAATATACTTTATCTCGACTAACACTTTTATAACAAAAACGCGAATTAGCATTGTTATTCTTTTCAATCTGCACTCCCTTTTGAGCAGCAACCCCATTTTGAAAAAGGTTTTTTTTATACTTTGAACTCCTGAAGACGCATCACTCGTCTGGACGAAAAGAAGGGCAAAATACTCAATTTCCGCCTAGAAGAAGTTTCTTTTCAAATGCATCTTCAACGACGCAAAAAACTATAAGAGAGAACTAACTAGCGGTAAACTAGTTTGAGCTGCGTCGGTGTTTCTGAAGAAAGAATTTACTTATAAATATGTAAATTATACACTGTAAAAAAGAAATAATACTTACTGGCATTTCTCACGTTAGTCCTTTTGTTAATCCTTACTCCGACGAAGGACTAACGTTCGAAACCTCAGTAAATATTCTTTATCTGATATGGCGTATGATTTACATATTTATTATTAACCGCCGTCTGGTTAGCCAAATTGGTAAGGTGCCGGTCTATCGTGCGGGAGGCTCGGGTTCGATTCCCGGCCGGACCAACACTCAGGGTCTTAATATAATTGAGGAGAAAGTGCTGCCTTTGCTATAACATCTGCAAATGGTTAAACTTTCACGTCTTCTCGGATAAGGACGTTAAACAATAGGCCCAGAAATAAGATCCTTGTAAGGGACCTCGAGTCCTATTTTCCCTACTCCTTGGAACCTCACCAAGTTCCTAAATGTTCATAAGTTAGTAAGTAAGTAAGTAAGTAATAATTTCTTTCTGTTTCAATTAGTAGAGACCTTATCTTTGTTTTCAATTGATTCTAGGAGAAAGGAGGCTGCAGATATTTTATTGTACATATGTGGCAAAATTGCTGACCATTGCTGCCAGCTTATTAATGTTAGGGTGACTAATACTTCATTTTTAATTAAAATGACATTATTTGAAAGCTGTAGGAAAAATAGATTAGCAGTAGTTTAAGAACAAGTTAGATAGAATGCATTTTAACTCTGGACCCATTCATGGTCAAGTTTGTATTAAATACAAACATCTTTCTGTCTATCTACTTCATTTTCTAACCTTTTTTTCTTGAACAAATATCATAACTGAGTTGTCCACAGCAGGCTTTGAACCCTCGCTGTTGTGTGTCCAACCACTAGATATAGTCTACCGTCCTAAACCACTGAGCTTTTCTGACAATTGCAATGTCAGCCACCATTTATTATTGTCAGTCATGTGTTGTGAATACAGATACCTTATTACATGAAATTTTAGTGTCACGTTCATAGACCATTTTACAGTTCTGAAAGGTAACCAAGCTTCTTCATGAAACTAAGGCTGAGGGAATACACAGTCAGAGAAGTGGAAATTATTTCTTATGATAATTATTTCCACTTCTCTAAATGTGTCACCCTAAGCCTCAGTTTCATGTAAAAGCTTGGTTACCTTTCAGTAACTGTAAAATGGCTATATACGCCATGCGAACATCCCATGGATGCACCCTAATATATTCTAGCCCTAACCCTAACCTTAGGGGCATCCATGGCATGTTCGCATGGCGTATATACCGTAAGATGGTCTATTTAGCGATTTTGTAGCTTAAATTTCTAGCGAAACTTAAATTTAGCGATTTTTCCAAAAACTCATATTTCTAGTCACTTTATTTTTGCGATTTCGAATCAAAAATAGGTTTCTTTTTCTTTTGATTCCCTATATTGTAAGGAGACTACATGTAATTTTAACACAACTTGGATGAATTTCATCCAGAAAATAAAACAGTAAGAACAACAGTAACGCATTGTTATTAACAGGTACATGTTCCACAACATATGAGAGCAGTGATAAAGAGAACACCTAATAACCGAATAATATTGACTCCAGAACGTTTTTGTTGCCATACAATACCAAAACATTGACTTTTTAAACGCTTTTGTTGCATTATTCCCTTTTTTTTAAAATTTTTGAAATATGTAGATTCACTCAATTTTAGCGTCACGTTCGCGACATTTATTTTTAGCGTCACTTTAATTGAGCGAACTTAAAAAATCGCTAAAATTTGCTAAATTAATGTGACGCCAAAATTTTCATGTGTAATAACGTATATGTTTTTTTTTGCGTTATTTGTCTTATTAGAAAATTGTCAGAGCTTGTTAGAGAGAAACTTTGCTGCCTCAACTTGTGATCAAGGCAATGAAGACTCCATTTTACCAAATAGTTCCTTGCTCCACAATGACAGACCCTCCGCTTTCGAACCAGTCACAAAGAGCCAATCACAACAATTTTCAGTAACACCGGGATTCAAAGTTTTTGATGAAAACTTGTCAAATTCACTAAAACAAAAAGCATCAACTGTGTCATCAATGGTTAAACAACAACAATCAAATATTATGTCAGCAGGTGACTATGAGGCTGCAATGGCTTCGTCATCAAATACTTCAATGTCAACTGCTCTCAGGAGAACACAAGAAGAAACTGACACACCAAAAATACCAAAAGATACAAGTTTCAAATCTGGAGGCAGCAAAGAAAATCAGGTAATTATTTGACTTTCTTAATTGGAAATAAATTATTTACAAGCATTTTTTAATTATTTAGAAATATTTAGTACCTCTCTTACTCAAGAGTATGTAGTGCTACCAGATTAATCTTGGTTTCTGGTAACAACTCTTTCTACTCTCCCTGGGGTTGAGTGTAGTATCAGCATTTTGGGGATTTGAAACTTTTTATGTCTATCTTCAAAACCATGTACTGTCTATGATGTAGTTACGATTCTCCACGTTTTTTAGAGGTGGAATGGATACTACCATATTTCTTGGCATAATTGATTGGTCTAGTGCAAAAACTACGTAAGTGACATTGTATGAAAAACTAAATTCTCCCAAGGTTTTAAAGACATAGTAGGGAGAATGTAGGGAGAAACAATAACTTATCACTAAAACGCACTTACGATGTTTATGCACTATAGGCCCTTCAATCATTTATTAAGTTTCTAAGATCTAAAGTAGAGGTTAAAAATCCTCCAAAACTTATTCAATAGTTGTGCAGTTCTTTTGTCAGGCTTTTGCATCCAAATACCATGTAAATTGATAATTTAACAATAATGACTACAATGTTGCTAAGAATGTTCATCAACAGGATGCATGTAAATTGTCAAATAAGTTATTAAAGATATATATTCTGTTGAAGTTTAATGAAATTTTGATTTCTTATTACAGCATCTCTGTGGTTCTAATCAACAGTTCAACAAGTTTAGTTCTCAAACTCCTGACATGTTGACAGAACTCAATAGCTCCCATTTAACGGGACCATCTCCAACTGTCAACACCAAAATCGCACGACAAGAAATCCTGGCTATGTTCAACAATCCCCTTGGTTCAGACAAAACCACCTGCTTGAGTTCTCTTGGTGACAACGACCGAGAGTTCGAGGCTGCCTTTAGTAATGAGGAAGATAGTAAAAACACTGGTAAGAATTTTTTTTTTTGAAGAATCAATCAATCGATCAATTCAGTTTTGATCTGGGTTTATCCCCGTAAACAATGGTGACCAGATTTACCCCACTATGGGAGCAATCTCTCCCACTCTCCATCTCGCTCAATTCATGGCATCCTCTTTCTCCAAACCAACACTCTTGTTCTCCTTCTCCACTTGTGTCTGTCACGTCTTCTTTGATTGTCTTCGCTTCCTCTTGTACTTCTTTTCAAAATTCTACGCTTTTGTCAAAATATGCCCACCATCCCTTTCGTAACACATGCCTGTACCATCTCTCTCCATTTGCCATCTGAATCACCTTAACGCTGTGCTCCAAGGTCATGCATGGACTGTGTAGCGGCATCCAGAGGCTTCATTATATGCTTTCGGTCTGACCTGGTTGTGCTGCGCTGCCTCTGTACATTGAGGCAGTGATGAGTGCGAGTCTTTCTTTCTTTCTTTCTTTCTTTCTTCCTTCCTTCCTTCCTTCCTTCCTTCCTTCCTTCCTTCCTTCCTTCCTTC
>JAOTRI020100705.1:0-14228 GCA_028564885.2 Zoanthus sanctaehelenae
TAAAGCAACTATCACCTTGAGCTTATAACGTCAGTATCTTGCACAAGAGATATACCTCCTTGGATAGTATTATCAGGAATTGTTCTTATAAAGCAACCATCATGCACTTAGAGCTTATTACGTCAATATTTAGCGCAAGAGATATACCTCCTTGAATAGTATTATCAGGGATTGTTCTTATAAATAAAATACTAGTTTGAATTACAGAGGCAAATGCATATTGTTTTTTCAAAATTTAAAACAGAACATTGGTTAATTAACATTCACTTAACCACGGGTTATACAATCCTTTCCTGGTATTATTCGATAGTATTAAATGAAGTTAAAAAAAGCTTTACTTGAAGAAGAAAGATAACAAGAGAACTTTATTCTTTATGTAATGGTGAAAATTTCAATAACATTTGTCAAAAACATATTAAACATAATATATATTAGAATTCATCATCAGTTAAGTTGATTTCTTTTTAAGGACTTGAAATACTCGACTTTCGCTGGAGTGAAAGCTCAAAAAACACCTCAGAAAAACACCTCAGAAAAACATTTATATAGATTAAGCAAATTGATTAACCGCTATGGCAATATGGACAGAAAAATTAAATCACATGATCAATTTTGAGCGATCACCACACGGTAGCTAATGTAAAACAATGTAATAAATTTAGGAGAGGGTACGTTGTGTGAGCTGGGCATAGGAAAAGCAAAATTCGGAAGTCCGATAGATTAAAATCGTGAAATTTAGAGAGATTTAAGTCAAAACTTATAAACAGTAGTAGAGAAAGATTAACGGATTTTACTCGATGTTAAGGGGCATGTGTAGTAGCCTCGAGTTAAATTAGATTAAGACGTAATATTTAAAACAAAACAATGGACATCAGATGAGTTAAGGATAGCTTTTTTCATAAATTTGAGTCTCGAGTTTTTTATCGCTCGTGTCTAAGTTGAAAAAAGTAAATTTAATAAAGTAAAAAAAAATCAATTTGTCACTCGCAAAACGATATAATGAAGATTGCTCTCAAACTAGCAAGTTAAAACTGACATATTCTACTTTTCCCGAGTTTCCAAAAAAAAAGCTTTAAAAACTTTTAGATATTTCTGTGTTTTCGTTTTTTTAAGTACACGTCAACGTTTTGCATCGTAAACAACTTTAACAAGTTTCTCTTGGAGAGATTATTTGGGTTTTCCAAGTGTGCTGATGCAAAGTTGTTGTGTGGGTGCAAATGAGTTATCGGTAACTTTTGAGATGACGTGTTCTTTAAAAGTTTATTCCTTACTTCTTCAAGCCGCTCTATCGGGATTTTATTTGAAGGAGACAGCGGCACAAATCCTCGTTTAATAAACGTCTCGCTTTTGATCAATTTCAACATTGATTTGATAGCAGTTTCTACGCTTTTTTTAGCCAATGGCTCTTTTAATTTTTTAAAAACAGCTCCAAGTACTCGAGAAGCTTGTAAATATTCTTTTCTTTCTTTTTCTGTAGTAGAAACCGTCAATGTTTCGACATCCGAATCTTTATGAGAGTTATTTTTAGCTTGGCTTTTCGCAGGCTCAGTTGGATTAAACAAAAATCCAGCAATAGAAGCATGGATTTTTTTGTGTTTTACTGATGAATGGTCTGAAATATAATTGCTGGCTTTGGAATTTCCGGTTTCTGGTCCATTAAGAATTGAAGACAAGGATGACGTTGGAAGAGACGTCACTGTCGAAGTGACTTTTTCAAAGTTCTCATTTTTCGAATTAAGCGATAATTCAGAGTCTGTTTCTTTCTTCTGTTTCGTTGAGACTGAAAGAGTTGGTGAAACCATTACAAATTCTTTGGAACCGCTGTCTCTACTGTCATCACTGGAATGACTTGAAATGTGATCTCCTTCGCGAGCATGCGCTTTTGGACTCAAAGTGTTGAGGTTGTTGGAGTTAAGTTCAGGAGAACCTAATGGAACAGTTAAACTTTCTATGGTATTGTCATCATGAAAGCCACTTTCTTCAGCTAATTTTACAACTTCAGGATCAACTTTAATTGCGTGAAACTCAGACACGCCTTCATCAATTGGATCAGTCTCTGTTTCTGTGTAACTTTTCTTTCCTTCAATAAATTCTCGAGTTTGCAAACCGTTTTTTTCTGTTTTAGAAGCTAATGCTGGAACAGCCTTTTTTAGGTGAAACAAGTTACCACTAGCGTTGTCGACCTTTAGCTTACTTAATAAGTCTGTCACACTTTTGTCTAGATCTATAAAATTTTCTTTTGATTGGGTTTCGTGATCAGAATCTTTAATCATTATTTTGGTAGATTTCTCATCTGAGACGGTTAAAGGGAATGACAGGTTGGTCGCGAACACGCCTGCTAAGGCTTTTTTGGTGTTCTCAACTTTTTCCTTGCTACCATTTCGATAAATATTATTCTTACTTACTGTAAAATTTGTTTTCATTGAAGAATGAGCAATTTTTCCCAAAGTTTCAGAATCAGTTGCTATGTATGGGGCCTTTTTTGAAGCATTGAGCTTATCAATATAATATATATCTTTTAGTTTATCAACTAAAAGAGTTAGCAAAACTTTTGCGGCAGTATTTACACTCATGTTTTTCTTTTTCTTTCGCGTTTTGGTTTTGTACCTTCGTGAATGGTGCTTCTTCGTTTCTTGATCAACCAGGTTTAGATTAATCTTGGGTAATATAGGTACACCTATTCCATTTTCTCTTAAGTTTCCCTCACTTCCCAGGAACCGAAATAAGGAGTTTGGTGACGTATTACTCGTATCACCCATAATCCCGTTTGGGCTTTGTCTATTACTCAAAATCGCCGAATTAGTATTGCCGCTGTCCATTGGAGAAGCGAGTTGTTTAAGACTTCCAAACATTAGATCTGAAAGAACAGATTTTGTCATCCCATCCGGATTAATGAGAGGATTTCGCATCAAATTATTGTAATAACCTGTAGCCGGATTTTGCATCCGCTCTTGCTTCATTGATCCGACAGGAGCTACATCTCTCGCCTCCATAGCTTTACTCAATTCGTTAATCTGAGAGAGCAATTTATTGCTTTGCATTTGCCTTAGGGCTGGAAAACCAAACATTTGTTGTTTTCCCTGTAAATCTTGTTGCACTTGTGCTGCGTTTAATTCTTTCTCCAGCATGTTGTACGTCAGCGGAGATTCCTGCATCATAAATTCTTTTGGAGAACTTTCCGGTTGTGGTATTCTGATAGGTATTGGGTTTTGTACAAAATCACCCTGTAGTGAAGTCTGTGGTTGCTGAACAAAGCTACCTTGCTGGGAGGCCAGTGGTTGCTGGCCATTGTCAAGAAGGGACTCTGAGAACAATTCGTTAGAAAAACCTCCTTGCTTCAGCAGAGGGTTTGTGAGTGGTTCCTGCACCATTCCATTAGGTAACCCATTTTGTAGAAATTCATCAAGATTCAAGCCGTCGTGAAGTGGTCTTGCTTCAATCAGTTGCCTCACTTTTGGTTTTTCTCTTTTTTCCTTAATCTTGTTTTGATCTAGAAGAACGTAATGTTGAACATTCATTATAAGGTTGTACGTTTGAACAATGAGGAGCACATAGAGCAACATTTAAACTCAAACTCTGTGTACAAAAAAACTGCTATAAAACACAAATTATTAAAACGATTTTTGTAATTCAGTTTATTGCCCTTTCACAAATGGCATGGAACATATCTAAAATACTACTACGACTACTAATATTAATAATAATAATGATAATGATAATAATTATTATAATAATAATAAAAATAATGATATTAATAATAATAACAATAATAACAATAATCTGATTTGGGTGTCAATTTATATAGCTGGTAAAAGACCTAGTTAATGGAAACGTGATAAATATATAAATTATACACCGTATAAAAAAGAGAAAAAACTTACTGTGACGTTTCGGACGTTAGTCCTTCGTCGAGTGACGGACCGCGTTCTTTTTTACTACGACGATTGAGTAACGTCTAATACATCACAGTAAGTTATTTCTCTTTTTTTTACGGTGCATAAATTACATATCCATCATTAAATGGTTTATTTAGAAAAACCGACAAAGCTCACACTAGTTTTCTCTACTAAATGGAAACACTATTTTTACCACTCTGAGATGGACGGAGACTTTTCACATGACGGACACAACCATAAACACTGGTATACAAAATACACACTAAATGACAACTCCCAGACGGGGCTTTTCAGTGTCATATTAAAAATCCCTCTCTTCCCCAATTAAGAATCCCAACTGGTAGGAGGCAAACCAGCTGGCTATTTACAAAGCGTGGTAAATTTGTCCATGGGATCACCGAGGACAAATTCATTCAGTGATCAGAGCCGGGGAATCGAACCCGGGTCTTCCGCATTCAAAGCCCCAGCTCTAACCACTGCGTCACGCTGCCTCCTAAGTATGTCTACAAGGGCCAGATTTTTGAGCAAAGTCAACGCCCTTTCTGTTGGTCCGGCCAGGAATCGAATCCAAGGTCCCAAAAATTACCAACTAGGCTAACCTGACGGCGGTATAGGTGAACAAGACAGTAAATGTTTTTGGCACAATCCACGTTCATAGTTGCTTTTTGTAGTTTCACAAATTTTTGGTGTGTGTATCTCTTTAGAAATATTCCTTTTAATCAAATTGATTTACTTTTTTCACAATACCTTATAGAAAACTATATATAGAAACAAAACACAGATTTTAATCAACCATTGAGTAGCCTGTGGAGATGTTACAAAGTTTGTTGTCAGAATTTAAATCAGTTTGTTGAATAAGGATTAAATACATAAAAACGTTTCTCATACCCTTGTGAGTCTCGCATTGTATTTTCAGTATCAGCACCATCAGATATAATACAGCTATTGAAACACAACTCCATTGGAGCATAGTGTAGCAGCAAATCGTACTTGGTTAACTGGTGGCCAAAACATCACATCTTAGTAAGTTGAAAACAAACAGAATAGCTATAGAAAATATTGGTGGTTCCGCATCAGTCAAGTTATAGTTCTGTCGAAAAATTAACGTTCGAAACTTCACCTCCTTACACAACTAACAGCAACAACAACATCGTAGCCCCTGGGACTGCTTCTGTAGCCGAGTGCCAGCGGCGACCGGCGAGTGTCCGCCGTCTCTAAATAACCGGAACCCTTGGCTAAGGGATTAAAAAAAACCCCGACAGAAAACCCCTTGCCCTCCAGGTTGGGGGATACGGATGGGGGGGGGTGAAGGGGGAAAGAGTTGAGCGTAGGGCCAATCACTCCATCTTGTAAAACTTATAGATTACGAAAACTGTTATAAACTTATCAAATTTAGGATATTTTGGATGCAGCTCAAGGCGACCTGCCAGACTCCAATTATAGGGAAGCAGCAACGGTAGCAGCAGACAGGTTATTCTGGAAGAGGCAGTTTTGCCGGCCCGATTTTCATGGTTTTGGAGAGTTGGAAACCTGATGATGATGATGATGATGATGATAATGATGATGAAACATTTTTTAATTCTGTAATTTGAAACTGGAAGTGAGAAGGAATGCTACAGAAGAAAGACACACTGGCTCTACGTCGGCCCTTGTGGCAACCTTGACATTCAAACACAATATCTATTATTTTACTGTATTTTGATACAAAATAACATAATAAGATGATATTAAAAACAAGGAGAACTGGGAAAACATTTGAGCCCCAGATAAGATCGTATTGGATGTAACCCTTAGTTCGGCTTGATCTGGACTCCATGATGAAGTGTTCCATATGCGCAGAGAGGGACGGGGGAGGATTTGCGCGGGGTGCAGACGCCTAACTTACGCCCAAAGGCTGTAAAAATCCACAAACTCCACTCGATTAAATATAATACAATATGATAACGTTAACAATGAAAAATTATAGTCAAAGCATATTTAGAAGCCAAAACAAGAAGCCATTCCATTTCTGATGTTCTTTAATGATATTTCGGCTGAAATCTTCAGATAATGTGGAGTATATATATATTACAACAAAAGAAAGCTACTTGTTTATTGGTATAGGTAATCATATGGTTTTGAGTTCAATTTGAAATTAATTTGCACGAGTGAGTTCAAAAAGCTGAAATTGCACGAGCCCCATAGGCGAGTGCCAATTCAGCTTTTTGAAAAACTCGCAAGAGCAAATTAATTCCACAACACAACTACGCGTTCGCAGCTTAGGTAGTGGTAGCAGTGGACAGCTGTTTCGCTCTTATTTGAGCTCGTCAGCACTGCATAGCCAGGCTACTGATGAAGGACGCTAGGTCGTAACTCCCAAGCCGGATCTAATGTTGTAGGTCTCTTTAGACCTTAGTCACCACATCATAAATGTGGGACCTAGTTTCTGCGATGTTAGCACAACGTAGTTAACAGATACCCTCTTCACATACCGTCCAGACTAAAGCCGGGTTTTTGTGCCAAATTTTGGTCATCAACAGATACCTTGGGCCCTAAATCTCCATCATCCGAATATGTCTCCGTCTTTATACCCTCTTCACACTCCGTCTAGAGAAAAAGGTTTATGCCCAGATTTGGTCATCAAATTAATTCCAGATTGAACGAAAAACATTCGACAAATTAATTCCAAATTGAACGAAAAACATTCGAGATACCTTGTCATGAAAATCATTCACTCGATCATATGTTTTGCAGTGTTTGGCTTTCCGGACTCGTAATTTGAAATTTCAATGGAATTTTCATTCTCAAATCACCCTGTTTTCTGAACAGGCACCCAAAAATGTTTTGCTTTTAGAGCTGGTTTGGAGCTCTACTCAAGGCCGACGCCATCGCCCGCTATTAATCATTTTTGCTAGAAAACTCGTTTGTGTACGCGCCATCAGTGCGAACATGTTGCTATAGAAACAGCTACAGTTTGATTCGCTAATTCAAATTTCTATTGTTTTTTAACCATGTCGAAAAACAATTGCAATCTGACTGGTGTTACACCTTTTGCACTGGCGTTACGCTTGAATAGCCAATCGGAATCGAGTAATTTTCTCATGTATATTTCGACTTTCCAAGAAAAGGATGAAATAAGCATTCAGATGAAACAAACATTTTACCTGTTTACACATTCTTTAGTTTTCAAAAATCTTCGCACTGGAGAAAATTTTCGATAACCTTTGCTTTTGTTGACAATAACCTACGTTACCTTTTCAATCGTAGTGATGTGGACGTAGTACAGAAACTAACGCACGACAAAGTTGGCACTTGATTTTCTGGTTCAACTTTTCTTATCACACATCTTCAACTTAAGATTGATGGCATATTTGGCAACATTATTTGTGCTCTTAAAATTTTAAATGATACACTTTATAGGATAAGGTTGGGACTCAGATTAGATTCAACGTATGAGGCTGAAATTGGCCACACTTTAAGAATATATTAAAAATATTACTGAGGCTAAGAATATAATTTTGCATGTTTGAAAGAAAAAGATCCTGATTACATGCAGGTATTGTATTTGTATTCTAATCCCAAATGGTACAACTATGCATATTTATATACAGACCTATTATTACTTTTGAAGTTTGTAGATACCACTGTCAATTTGATGTCACAGATATTCTATAAACTAATCTTAAAATTACTTTCAGCCATAAATTGCCTAAATAAAAGTTGAGAATATTTAGCCTTTAAAACAATATTCTTATAAAAAAGAGTACATTGTGACCTTAATGCTTACTTTATAGTCTTCAGATAACCACTACATATAGTACGTAAATGCTATCTGTTCTAAGCTGCACCCCACAAGCAAAACACTCTTACCCTTACGGATAAATCAAATGGTGTTACTTAATAGGTGTGTGGCCAATTAATTCCGAGAGTGAATTGACTGATACACCAGCTGTTTTTAGCGTTTCAACCCGGTAGCAGTGCAAACTATTTTACATAACAACAATTAATATCAAGACTGACTTAATGATTTCAAATCGGAATAAAATGCATTCAATTTAAGGCCACTCTCTACCCTAAATTTTGGTGGAGAGTGAGTAAATTGAGAGAGGTATTTGAGGGTGAAGAATTTTGGGGATGACCGCCAAACCGTCCCTCCAGACCATGCGAAGGTCCAACTTGGTTAGAGGACGGTTTGATAATTTTCTATCAATATTAACTCCAACGTTGATTTTTAAACTTCACTAAACTTCACCCGAATTGACATTTCCCTTTAAAAACTACATTTAAAAAACCTATATCTCCTCCCACAAATCTCATACTTAAAATCTGAAAATATTTACGAGGCTTCCTTTTTATTCAATCTGTAAAGTGATTATTGTTTTTTCGATTTTCAAAATATTGACGGAGATATCATCAAAAATGTCACTAAAAGTAGCGAAAAAACGCTCATTGGGTAGAGAGTGGTCTTAAGTTGTTAATCTAATATCATCTTTTTTTAGATTATCAGGAAGCCGAGGTTAATGTCTCACACGTTTGGCGTCCCTTAAGATATACGTGCAGTTACGAGAACAGATGGAATGCCATTGAACACAACGCCAGTCAAAGAAATTGCTGGAATACTTTGAAAATTCTCGGAAATTAAATCTGAGTCTGAACTTTTTCTAAGGTGAATCTTTCAAATCAGAGCCATTTTACTTCTCTTGTTACTTAAAATTAGGTTCTTTTAAAACATTGTTAATATAAAACGACCTGAGAGCTCCATACTGTAGTTTGGTTCAGAGACAGCCTTGCAAAAAAATACTCAGTTATCTAAGTCGGGAATTTCATGGGTGTGGACTTATTGTAATTGGTTTAGTATCCTTTGGTACACGCCTCCATATTTAAATCTTTCAAGGCTCAAAAGTGTTCGTCCTTTTGTTAGACTTTCATTTTATTGAAAATGGTACTGGAGATTTACTTCACCAAAATTAATTGACCCATAGCAAAATCTATTTTTTTGATTGTAATATGATTTGACAAGCTTTCCAGTCATACTAGATTGCTAAACAATTTTTATTCATCGAACGTCGATTCGAGGAATGTTGCAATTTGTGAATTCATTCGTCATTTCCTCGCTTAAGCAGATTTAGTGATAAAAAGATAATCCAATCAAAAAAAACTTGATAATCGGATGTTACTCACTAAAAATCCCGGTTTTTATTACAGTTTATTTTGCCAATTTTTTATATTTCATAAGTAGTAAAGGTAGTTTTGAGTTTGTAAATCTGGTTAACTCAGAACCCAGTTAGCTCCATAGTGCGCCAACTTCCTTCCTATACATGCTATGTTTGATAAGACCAGTAAAATTTGCCGAGGCTGAAATGTTCTTCATTTTTGTTTGCCTCGCCTCAATTTGTTCTTAATTTGTTCTCATTTCTGTGAGCGGTTTGAAATCAGTAATAAGAAATTAAAACAATTTAAAGAAAAATTAATTGTTGAAAATCAGCGTTGATTGTTTGTATCTTGAGGAGATCTTTCTATTACCAAGATATGTTAAAGGAGGGGTAAGAATCGGATCACATTTCTCGAAAAGTAAAAATGCCATTCTCACAAGCCAAAAAGTCAGGTTTTCTCATTTCAAGATGGTAAAGGAGAGGAATGAATTACGTTTTTCGAAAAATACAAAAGCGGTTTCCCGAGCCAAAAAGTCAGCTTTTCTCGTTTCAAGATGGTAAATCGGGAATAGAATGGGAGTATTTCAACTTAAGATCATTCCGTATTCTGCTGTTCTCCAGGGGTGAATATTCCCATTCCTTGGTCATATTTCGGAGGATATTACTTATTATTTTAGTTTTTAAGTGCTAGGTAGAAGATATATTTTACTTGATAACTAAGCCAATGAGATTATTCATTTTATCAACGTTTTATTACCAACATCGACCTTGTTACACTTACTGCATCTGATACTTCATACAAGTCAAGATGCCGGTTGATGCGGAATAAATTGAGAAAACAGCAATGTCTGATCAATGATATCAACAAAACATAACAGCATAATAATGATCAACTGTCAACAAATTAAAATGACGACAAGGATCGACATCTGTAACGGAAAGACATAATGGACATAACAATGGATCGAGTCTAACTAACGAAACTAACAAAGCTTCAGTCGTGTTGCCGCTCTACCGGACCTGGTACTCTAACCTTCCTACGGAGGTATATCGTCTTCTTCTTCAGATGTGGAATATTATCACTATCAATGTCACTATCTGATCCTCCCTGTAAATTCCGTTCGATGCGGTCCACTTCGCTTTGTGGAAGCTCGTACAGCTGTAATAACAGAGTCGTTGGTGCTGACATCGATGTCAACCTTATCAATAATTGAGTGTGTGGAGTTCTTGTTGACCCTATAAGCTTCTTGGAAGATAAGACTATTGTCTGATATGCTGTTATCAAGCTAAAGAGAATCCACTCTTTCATCCGCAAATTCCAACCTTGTTTCTGACGTAATTTGCACTAGTAGATTCTTCATCACCACAGCAAGAAAAAAACTGAACTGTTTCCTTCGTTTTGCATGCTGCACAGTAACAACATTACGAGTCACAAATAGAACTGCATGTTGCAGCTGCACAGTTAGTGGGTTGTCAGCAGTCGCCTCACTCGACGCTGACTCATCAAGGAAAGATGTATGTGGCACTGTGGATCCAGGCTCTCTTCGCTGTAGATCCAAAAATACTGCACAAGGCAAACAACCGTTTTCTTACTTGCTCTTATCTCTTACAGTGTGCAGCTGTCTTACACTCGCGCCAAATGTCGAAGAAAACTCGCGCATTTGCCGTTTGTCAACCGCTCCATTTGGTGATCCATTTCACTTGTCAACTCAACGTTTACAGGTAGATGTCTGCTGTAGATAACCATATCAGGGTAATAGTTTTCTGGGACCGTGTAATAATGAGTTACCACGCAGATCCAAAAATTGCACTGACTTGGACCCCAGAAGGGAAACGCAAACGAGGAAGACCCAAAGAACCGCAATGAAAGAAAGAGAGGCGATGGGGTGGAGATCTTAGAACCAAACAGAGAACAGAGCCAAACACAGAGCGGAATGGAGAACAGACGTTGTGGACCTATGCGCCCGGCGGCACGATGAGGATGAATGGTGATGATGATGATGATGATGATGATGATGATGATGATGTAATAATGGAAGTGATCCCTGTAAATGCGCTTCTGGAGTTCTCTCACACAAGTAGCTCGTCTTGCCCTATCATTGATTCAAGCTGCTTAGGCATCGGGTCGTCTTTTCTCATCATAGAGAAAAAGTTTTCCATCATAAGGGTAGCCTTGACTGAGCTGATCAGAAGCACCTCGCTTATTCAACAAGTTTTTAAGTTTAACAAGGGTCTCGTGTATCATCAAGAATGATTTCCTTGTGCAAAATGGGATAATTTGATCAGGTCCCTGAGTTGAAACGCGACCAGTTTTTTTCTTTTGTTTGCATTCCCCAAGTTCCTAGGAATTCCTCAATGGTGATCAAGGTTAAAAAAGCTGAGCATATGCATATATAACAACTGAAAGTTCCTTGAAAGGCTTTCCGTTGGAAATAACTCTGACAGACTTGTTTCCAGTGTCGCATACAATCAATGATGAACCCATATTTACAAGGACATGAGGTGAATGTAACCTTGCAGAAGAGACCACGCCATCTTGATTAGCAGAGGCATTGCCCTGTCCACAGTATAGAGCTATTTGGTTTCTTCTGTCGCTCAATGACAGCTTAACAATGGTGCGGTTACCGCAGGAAATATACAGTTCATTGCATGCCTACACGACAAATTCCTTTAGAGACGGGAGAAGATTGATTGAGAGCATCATTGAGTAGTCTGTGTTTTAATATCGTTTAATTAATAAATTTATTAAGCTGGCTATTCTCGCTTTTGCGTGTGTTTTATTGAAATATTCCGTATTCCGCGCATTTTTCAGGTAAATATTCAATATTCCTAAGATTTTCAAGTACGATATTCAATATTCAGTATTCCCCTTCCCCCTTCTTCCCCAATGGTAAAGGAGCGGTTTGAGTGACGTTTTGCGAAAAATACAAACGCCGTTTCACGAGCCAAATAATCATGCAGCTTTTCTCGTTTGAAGAATGATCAAACAGTGAGAACTGGAAATCACTTTTCACGAGCTTCGAATTCACATTTCTCGTTTCTCGAAATAACCCTTTATCATGATAGTTTATAATATAAACTAATTGCGATTCTGAGACGGTGATTCCACATTATATTGGCGGCTAGTTGGGAGAAAATATATTCCAAATTTGGCGGAGTGCCCGCAACCACGGAGCCAATATGAGACATATATTTTCTCTGAACGCCGGCAATATAATGTGGAATCACCGGCTCAGAATCGCAATTAGTTTTGTATCGTGATTTTTTCAACTTTTTCACGCGGGTGAAGCTCTAAGCCAATGATTCCACATTATATCACGTCTCTCTCCCTCATCAAAATCTAACTGTATGGCGATACTACCCTGTATTACTTGATCAATACGATTGTCATTTGGAAGAATAGACCGGATCACCTCTTACTCCATCCCATTTTCTTTGTGGCCATAGACTCCTAAACTTGCCAGATATAACAAATACGGAGAAAGATTCCTTAGACACTGATACGTCATACATTTTCACTTCCGTATATGTTGCAGTAAAGCTCGCTTTGCAATTAGTTAAAAAACAGTTGGAACTAAAGACCATTGGAATCTTTCAGCAAATACGTAAAAGGACCCAAAGTACACTCCTCAAGGGCTACTTAGTAGGTATCAGCTATATGGCAAACAGTGCCCCTGTATACGTGTATAGCTTTTTTATACTGAGCACATTAGAAACGTAAAGTGCCGGTCAGTAAAGTTTCGATCAGAAAAATTTTCGTTTTACTTCAGCTTTGATCTGTTCTTAGAATGTCTTTATTTTTCGGCGAATCTGAGCCTCGTTGTTCTTATACATAAAGTTGTTTTTATAATAGAATGCGTTTATATACTATATTTAACAATTATACCAAGAGCGGGCGTTGGATATGAGATGGTAAAGAGCCAACGAGGTGCGCAGCGCCGAGTTGGCTATAATCATCTCATTTCTAACAAGCGCGAATGGAATAATTGTTTTATTAAATTTCTAAGCCCTTCGATACTTGAAAATGACAACAAAATTTTAATCTGACATTTTTTAGCTTGGCAAAACCTTACACAGCTAGGTAGCTTCCATATATGGTCATTCGGCATATGAGCTGATAACCGAAACTGAGTGAACCAATCAGAATGCTAGAAACGCAATATACGAGATTGAAAATTTAATAAATATCAATATTCATATTTATGTATTGTGAAAATCGGTTTTTTCTTTCGTAGTTATTATTGAATGTTATTTTTTTCGGTTCCCTAATCTTTATGTTCCTTTGTCTTTCTTTCTCTTCAAGTTTATTGTTATTCTGATTAAGTTATCGTATGTTCGCTTTTCTATTCACTCCATTTTGGCCTGCGTCACTAAGCCTAACATCGAAGTTTAACCGCGGCAGGGCGATAACTCCTAAAAACATTCACTAAAAATCATGTTGTCAAAACTGAAAACTTGTGCTAAGATTGACTGAACTCGCAACTGTTTTGACAAATTCTGTAATTGTTGTTTTTAAAAAGAGAGAAGTCTTGCATGAAAAGGCCTGATAAGACGTATTCATGAGTCAATCATTACACTTGGCTCTTTATTCACAGCCGGCCTTTGTATGAGCAGGTTTTCTGTACGATGGCTTTCAAAACTAAAAACTTTCTTTATAGTTATATATGACATTATATTTATGCTAGTTTTGGAAAAAGATTATCAGAAATGGTACGTTGCAGCTTTTCCAAATGAATTTTTCTTCTCAGTGAGCGACTGTTGAAGCTTACAATGAAATGATTGTATATTATACAACTACAAGCTCTCCTGCGTATTTTAATATTATAAAGTTGTTAAATGGCCAAAAGAGTGCGACTAAAAAGCTTACCGATGCACCGCTATATATCAAAAAGGTCAACATAAAAAAGTCGGAAACTCCTTTCTCTAGCAACAAGACGTTTGCTAAACATGTACAAAGTTATGAAACAACTTGTTTTAAAATACAAGAGCATAACTGTAAAAACAACAACAATGCCGAATGAAAGAAAAAAAAAATGAGCGTAATCATAAAATAAACAATACATGAAATATACTTTTTGAATAAAAAAACACTTAAACACAAAGGAAAAACAAATATATATATAAGGCCAAATAAAAAAAAACTTATGTTTAGCGTCCGGCTTTGGCAAAAAAGAGGAGGAAGCGGCGCAATTTTTTTTTT
>JAOTRI020100716.1:0-14226 GCA_028564885.2 Zoanthus sanctaehelenae
CTCACTCCTCACTCCTCACTCCTCACTCCTCACTCCTCACTCCTCACTCCTCACTCCTCACTCCTCACTCCTCACTCAGACGGGTTCTTATTTCTTATTTTGCTTCCCTTTTTGCTACTACAACTTCTTGTGCTTCAACCACTACCGTTACTCTGTCTAGCAGGTGTCGAAAGTTTGAGGTTTGTTTTTAGTATCATTTGTTTTATTTTATCATTTTAGCTAAATTTCATATTTTTTTAAAAAAAATAGAAACAGATTACTTTTCGTCAGGGGTCGAAATCCCGACGTTGTTGTCTCTTAAGCTTTAGGAACATATCTTACCACTATTCTACTTCAGTTCTGTCTGGCGATAACGTAATACATTGTGTTAGTCGATGACTTCTATATTTTTTAGTTGTTATAAGCTGTAGTTTTCAAAAATTGTTTTGAATGAAAAAAAATTATTTGCTCTCTGCTTCAGGATTAGATTAATTTTTTTAAGCTTTAGGTTTGTGATTTTTCCAGACCATAATATCCAATAGCATTAAATCGTTTTATTACCGTAAACCGGTAATGACTAAAATGATGAAAACTGCAACAAGATGGCGGATGGTAGTATTCATATGCGCGTGGAAGCGATGTTCATAAAGGGTTTTTATTCCAATTTTCTTTTATTGAATTTTTTTTATTCGCTGCATAACTACTTGTTATTAGATGAAAGGGATAAAACATTTTTTAAAAATTTCAGGTGGTCCACGGAAACCTGGTAAAAGACGAAATAGCTATTTGAAATGATTTATGAAAGCAAAGAGTTCGGTTGCAATTATTTGATTAAGCCAAGAGTCCGGGGCTTCGAAAAAAAGCAGACTTGGTTGTATTTTTGTATGAATTTTATTATGTATAACAATGTGTTACACATACGCTTGCATTCCATTGAAACCAAAAGTGGAAATTGTTATGTATGTAGTTGTTTATGCACTCCATTTCTGAAAACCCCAGAGTATATCATAATGATATTTCAACGGCAAAAAATGTCTAATGTTTTCGCGGATATTCTGGTCCCGAGATCAGGTATGATAGGCAACTTTTCAGCTTGGCGCAGCTTAAATCCAAAACCAAGAGACTTGAAGCTACAATCAGTTAGGAAAATGCTATTCACACTGCATACATTATCGATGACGCATAAAAACCCTGTACATGAATAAATTACAGTAGTGTGGCTAAACTGCCGTCCTCGCTGGTGCTCTCGAGCGTTAGCTCCCAGTACTCTTTGTAGATTCCTCGTTGCCATCCAGCTCAAGCGGAAGCAAGTTAGTCTAACAACCCTCTTTAGATGAACAAGTCCCTGGCCCTGCAAACGTACCGCCAACTGGCCAACAAGCTTCTACTCAGCAGCCTACTCAATGAGTCATTAGCGGCCAACAGTCCGCCGAAACCGCTCACGATCAAACCTCTATAAGCCAAGTCAATGGATAACTTGAGGTTTTATTTCCTCGTGTTTGAATGTTTTATTCGTGGCTTGCTGAAAAATGGATGTTACTCCCTTGTGTTGGTACTGTTAAGTTCTATCTATTTGTTTCACTGTATGTTTCATTGCTAGGATTGCTGTATGTTTATTAGATGCCTAGACTTATGGTAGTTTCGTGTGTACATAGTACTTGTAGGCGGTGTGTGTATCGGTCGTTGATAGTTTCTTGTTTGGTTGTTAACTTCTTTACTGAGTTATTTTTGTCACGGTATTGGTTTTGTGCACATGTAAAAATATAGTATAACGACGGATGATTATACATGCTAGGCGAACTATCGTAGAAATTATAAAAAAAAAAGTGTGTTGCTGTCATGTATGAATATATGTTTTAAATGAATTTTAAACAAGAACTGCATGGAAAAAAAGCAAAAAAAAAAGTAAAATAGTTATGCATGAAATATATTGATTGAAATGAATTTTAAAAAAAGAGCCGCACGAAATGAATCATATGAAGGAAATCATTAATTGAATTAACAAAAAAAAGAAAAAACACAAAGGGAATCAAGGCATGAATCACCCTAAAAAGAATTAGTAACAACAGTTAAAGGAAATGAAGTGAAGGAATATGATAGGGTAAACATCGAAGAAAATTGCGATGAATTGAAATGAATTAAAGTGAACTGACGTGAGTTGAAATGGATTGCATGAAATACAATAGATTGAAAATGAAATTAAATGAAAAGGATGTAAATGAAATGAAATGAAATAAAGTGAAATGAAAAGTGAATGGGTTGAAATGAGACCCTCGTTTTATGAATAGTCAACCTGGAGAGATGAACCTTCACAATATATTCTATGGAAAGCAATGGCTGGAAATGAAATGAAATGAATTGCAATGTAATATAATGGATTGCAATAACATAAAATGGATTGAAAGGAAATGAGATGGATTGAAATGAAATGATATAGTGAAATGAATTTAAGTGAATTAAAATACGTTGAAATCAAATCAAATCAAATCAAATCAATTTAACTTAACCGAATAAAAAGTAAATAAATAATATGCAATGAATTGAAAGGAATTGGGGTGAAATGAAATAAACTGAAGAAATGAATGACATGAATTGAAATAACATGAGTTGAGGTGCAATGAATAAAATGGATTGAAATGAAAGCAAAGGAATGGCAATGAAAATCGACAAAATAAATTGAAATGAAGAGAAATGGGGTGAAATATATTGTGCTGAAATGTCATAAATTAGAATGGAATGAAAGGAGATGATGAAATGACATGAAATGTAATCAAGTAAGATGGGTTGGAATGAAATGAAATGAAATGAAATGAAATGCATGGTACTTTTACGCTGGTGTTTTGTGTCAATTGATCAGGGTATCTTTGGCGGCCCATTGTCACCTTTCAATTGTCTTAAGGCTAGGTTGAACCACTGAGGGACAATGTTGTTTCAGGCTTCCGCGATCCAAATTTTTGATACAAGTTCTATAACTTACATTAACATATTAATTTTCGTTTGTTACGGTACGATGGCAGTTTTGAAACCAGGGTAGCTCAATACTCTCTCGGTCATACCGTGTCGGAGCTGCTCTCTTTCCGTTGATTTATACGGCGTTTTGGTTGGTGATAGTGCGTTAATACGCCGTTTCTTTTCTTTCTTTTTGACATGTTTTCTGGTGTTAAAAGACGGGTTTTCGGCTTTGGGAGAAGAATGAACACTTGATGCTGAACTTCAAAACAGTCATTGTGGTGAATAGTATTCGTTGGGTGGATTCCCAAGGAAACTCCGTCCGGTCAGCGGAGAGAGGGCAGGGAATAAATTCTTGGCAGGATATTATTTAACTGAAACGTTTTAGTTGTGCGTTTCTCTCGAGTAGCTCGAGAAGAAGGACTCACGATGGGGAACCTGACCTGGAGATGCTTACCGAATAAGTATTAATTTAGTGTTGGGGTTGAGTGTGGGGACTCCTAGTGGGTCTTACTCGGAGGTTGGGACAAGCAATGTCCTCTGGAATTCTGAGTAGTTTGGGGGCTTGTAGAGTCCATCGCTTATTAGGTGGGTGTTCGAGATCACGCTGACCAATGATAAAGGTGCCCATAGTTTTGGTTTTGCGGGCAGTCAAGGTCCGATTCTAAGCTAGGTCTGTCACTGTTTGTACGTATACATTTTGGCACAGTTGTTGAAAGGGTGATTTAGTTTAACCCTGGGCTAAGCAAAAAATTCAAACAGGAACTTCTACTTTAAGAAAAAGCAAACAGTTATTTATGAATACCGTTTGGATAGTTTTAGGAATAGCCTCGTTAATCCTAAAATTAAAGTTAAAATTTCACCTTGTAAAATTGAAAACAATATCGTGGGTTAAATGGTTAACTCTGGGTTAGTGCTAATCGGCTTTTGAACAACTAAGCCCTGAACTTTAATTAAAGATAAGAACAGGTACAAACAGAATCACTAGTTAGCAATTAATATATAGCTGTTTTATTTTACAAGTATTTCTAAAGAAATGTATGGCTTCCGTACTTTTGATATCATTACATTGCAAATATAAACGTGTCACTATTTCTTTTTGTTCAAGGCTTTGTTATTTTAAAAGGCGATGTTGTCACAAATTATAGCAGATATTATTATTGAAAGACGGGAGGATTTTTTTTTTGAGTTTATGATTTGAATTACTTATAATAGTGTTTTATATAACTTGTGTAAAGTTATTCGGAAGCCATGCGTTGGAAATTCTTCTATTTTTTAAAAAAACACTTAGTTGTAAATCGTTTACTACTGATCTGTTTAGCATCAGAATTAAGGATATATATAAGGATATAAGAACTTCTCTTGAATTACAAAATTCTTGGCCGAGGAAGTGTTTTACTCCAACAAAAGAGAATATTCAACGAACGGAACTGCAATCGCTAAACACCCCACATGAGAGGAAACAAAAGAGCAGTTATAACAATTAAGCATTTCCTTCCCTTCCTCCACCCGCTACAATCCATTTTTTCTCAACCCCCACCTTTCCCGCGCGTCCAAAATGAAGAAGAAACACCATGGTGTTCCGCGTTTCCCTCTCGGACCTAAACTCAATCTCATGCGTCTGCCAGATTTGTGCGCGTTTTTCCTTACTTTAATAACGTTTTTCAGTTGCTGTGCTCTCTTAGTGGGTGGCTTCACTTAAATTGTTCTTCGATTGGTTCAGGATTTAATGAAGCCGAAACCAATTGTAGAATTGTAAACAGTTCGGGCATCTTGCTGATGAACAGTAACTGGTTTGCTAAAAAATGATTATATGAATTTTTCATTACCATCTCTTTTTCGTTTATTGTGATGATGGAATGTTGACCACTAACTGACCAATCACAACGCTTTTGCAGCCAGTGCGCGCTTTGCAAATATTGTCATAAAAGGATTTTCTTGTCAACTGTTTTTGGATTCTTGCGAGGGGCATGAAGGTACTATAACTAATATAAAAAATTTAAAGAGAGGAAACTTAGCTTCGAACGGTGAACTGTTAAATGCTTACAAGAAAATTCCTCCTAAAATCTTTTACACAACTTTCGGAACCCTAGTGTTTCCATAAATAGAAAGCAGAATATACTTTCTTCAACACCCGTAGTTGTGATGGTGCATCGCCATTCAAAATTAACTAAAATTTGGAACTTTTTCTGCTCCATCAATTTATACCAAGACGCTGGTATTCGATCAGATAATCTCTTGAATAATTATTGAAATTCGAATTCACTGAACGTGAATGTGACCAAAAATACGACGACCTAGAGAGGGTAGTGGCTATAGGCGCTTGATACATTTAAAACAGCCCATGGGATTGATAGTTTTGTAGTTTCCTTAAGTGTGCCTCTTACCAATCAGTTTAAAAAGGAATCACTTCTAAAATATACTTTGAATGATTCGTAAGGGAATGTGATGTTTCAAAATTGTCGAGCACCTGGCCGCTGCCCTAACTGTCACCTTCATGTTTGATCCATGTCATATGAGATCAATGGATGAAACGGAAAAAAGATATTTAGTTCTTTTTTAATGACAATAGTTACGGTGACTAAAGAAAGTATTCTCCTTGTTTATTAGAACACTGAAAGTCTCGAAAGGTGACTGAAAAATCTGTTTTGTTTTACGGGTTTGATAGCTGGCTGTTTAAAGGTTTTCTAGTAGTTACCCACTACCACTCGCAAAATTTGTTCGATGGGGATAAAAAACAACATCAAACAACTCTCAGGTCTCAAGATATGTTTATATATATATCCAGACTGCTTTACAATTTGATTGATTTTCTTTCATCGAAAACGAAAATTAGAAATTTTCACTCAAAGTTCCAAACAGTTTTGAAAATATTGCTTTAATTTTACCGCACTCGCTTGGAATTACATTGCCTTTGTTACTTAAGAAACGTTCACAAGTCTCAACTGTTGTCGCAGGCTCATCCATTTTAGAGATCAAAGCCATCCGATGCGTTCCCAAACTCGTTATCTTGCTAAACTCATACATTTTCTTTACAAAATTTTGCCGAAAGATTTATCTTGAAATGTTCATACTTCGCTAAGTTTAGAGCAATCTTATCGAAACTTTGCATTTTTATTATTATTGATGTGGCTAAAGTAATGATGCAATTCGTTTTATGAAAACCGGAATATTCATTAATGTAAAACTGGCCAATGTTGTTTGTCTCCTGCTTGGACTTCAAATTCGTACCCAGGGTCACCACTACGTCAGTGAAATGACCCTGGGTACGAGGTTGCTCGGACTTACGCGTCGGTTAGCTTTGCGCGCGCTTTACTTCGTTTAAATATTTCAATAAATTGTTTTCGATAGAGTTTATATGCCTTCTAAGTTTGTTGTGAAACAAAAATATTTGTCCACGGTCATGCATTGTTATGATTGGCTTGTAGCAAACATTTCTTCTAGCAAATAATTAAATGTCTTCCCAAACCATTTCTTTTTCGTTTATTGTGACGATGGAATGTGGACCACTAACTGACCAATCACAACGCTTTTCAAAGTGCGCGCTCCGAAATTGTCGTCATAAAAGGCGTTTCGCTGTCAACAAATTTTATTTAGCGCAAAATTTTTGTAGAAAAACTACAAGAAAAAAATTTCTAAGTTGTTTCACTGAATTGAAAGCCAAACTATGAATTTTGCACAGAACTCAGTAATTGTTGACAAAGCAGAAAACAAAAGTCTACGTGAAAGAGTCTTGCTCGCTGAAGCTAAACTGAAAGAAATAAAAATCATGTACCAAAACTACAAAGAAAACTTGGAAGCCTTGCAAGACGATGCGCAATGGATGCTGGCGGACACAGAAATGTGGATTGAACGAACAAGACGAGTTCACGAGGAGGCCAGAGTTGAAAAAGAACAATATCGTATATTAAGGTATACGTCAACACATGTATTTTATCTGAATATGTTTTTATTATTTAGATATTTTTTTTAAAAAAGCAATATAAAAGAAAGATGTACATATAGCTTATTAGTTAATGGTATATATGGTTATGTTACGTTAAGTGTTTTATAGAAAGTTAGGCCTCATTAAAATACTATTTTTCATAACTAGATCAAAGAAACGTTCTTAGAAACCATATAATTTTGTTTTTCACTTTCCTTTGCTTCAGGAATCACGCCAACGCATTGGAAAGAGAGCTAGCCCAAAGCAGCCAATTTAGCAGAAATGATAGAAAACTGCCCCATGACGGAAATTTCAAAGATTCATCTCTAACCGAAAGAATTCTTGCAACCTTTGCAACTTGTGTGGGCTCTGTTTTTGTGTATGGCTTGTTTAAACTCACAGCTCCGTTCCTCCTCTGAACAATATAAAAACAAATACTAAGTATTTAACAAACGAGTGAAAATTGATCTTTTAATGATCTTTTCCCACAAAATTCTAAAATGATTCAGAAACAATTGGTCATTTTTTGATTCTCGGTAACTGTTTCAGTGCTAGAAATAAACTTTCTAGCGAGAGAAACTCTATGACAAATAATTGTTAGTCCAATGTTCAACACATATAGTAGAGTTTTGGTATCTCAGATGTGAAATGGTTCAAGTACTGAAGTATACGTAGTTCGATGAAAAAAGAAACGAATTAACTCTAGAATATTAGAGAAAACTCTGAAAGCCAAACATTTAGCTTGGAATTTATCGGTAAAAAATGTTAATTAACTGGCTAAAGAAAACTAAGAAATAAAGATATGAAATTGGAGTTTGTGTTGTCTATTTAATCAGCAAAGCGGCAACTACAGAGAAGAGGAAACTCATTTACAGTTTGAGTCACAATCAGTATTATTAAGTAAACTATAGTTAGAGTTCACTCTTCTTATTGCGTTCGACGTTGATCCAAACGACGCCATTTTGGATTTCTCCGAGAGGATCTGGGTATGGGTCGTTTCAGCCAATACGGCATGTAAGCTTCCCATGAAATTACACAACAGTATATTATTTGACTTCTTGTTTGTGTTAACTGATTTTACGCAGGACTAAGTTCAATCCCTCTACCACGGTGTTAGAAAAATCGCCATCTTATCCATTCTTTAAACTATCGAACGTACTTCACTAATTAACAATTAGACCTCAAGGACGGGGCACCTAAAGGCAGACGCGAATGAAGAAAAAATGACTACTACTACTACTACTACTACTACTACTACTACTACTACTAATAATAATAATAATAATATTAAATTGTTTAATTTTATGGCACCCACAATCAGTCGAATAAGCATCGTCTAATAAAAAGTCGCAAATGTTAACCGTACGCTATCTATCCGGTTCATTCGCTCCCTAAACCCAACTTATTGAACGCCTTTTGCATCAGTGGAACGTCTTAAAATCCTAAATTTAAAAGTGGTTTCTGGTTTGAAATGACAAAGCGGATACTTTTTAAATCAACATACTCTTGCTGCCGTCGAATTTACTCTCATTCTCTACGTGCCGTTCCTATAGATTCCTGGATAGTAACAAGAAATGAAAGTTAATTGAACGCTGGTCAATGGGGTTGTGGGAATTATAGAAACAGAGCGACATTTTTGCTTTTAGTACACAGCAGGCTCTAACAATTTTAATGGAAGGGGAAGGAGGGTGGGTGGGGGGTGGGGTTGCGATCATCTTATCCCTATAATGGGAGGGGAGTATTAAAAGCAAACATACATGATATACTATCTAGATTAACGAGTCTAATTAACCACATATTTTGTTTAATCTCAGTACCCGGATAACCATACTATCATATAGGTTGGCGCAGAATCTTTGTTCAAGAAAATGAATCATTTTAAATGCATTCTGGTTGAGGCCGTTGTGTTTTCCTTCAACACATCAGGTTTGCTGGTAGCATTTGTGAGACATGCCTGCATTTGGTTGTTTGAACACGAAGTCAACGATAATATCAAAATATAACTCAATCTGATCAAACAACTGAACTTGTACCCGCTTAATCATGTCAAAAGTTAAAAAACAATAATTTTTTAATATCTCGTCCGTCTCGTTAATAGCACCCAGCTTTCAAGACTGTTCTTCTTTTGACAAGTGTAGAAATATGAATGCCAATATTATAATAAGCTTTGTAGTTATCTAATTTGTTGAATATGTTGTAGGCTATACTACTCCCTTTTTAGGAACCGGTATTCAAGGGATGTTATATCATTGTATGCCCGTTGTTTATGGAATCTAACATCCTTGACGGCGCATTATTTTGAAAAGTTGTAAAACAAATATTTGATGTTTTTATAATTGTGTTCAAAGAGCAGCTAAGAATAAGGAAAATAGTTGATCATACAATATAAAGTAATATTAGTTTAACATTCATAAAAGTATTAGTTTGTTTTTCTTTTTAACTCTAGGGCAATTGTACAGAATTCTAAAGGTACAGCCACAAATTAAAGCGCTCTATTAATCTCAGTTAACGGCTGGAACGACGAAACTTTCTGTTTATGAAATATTAAACAGCCACGTAATGTACTGGTAATGTTATCGCACGTAAAAACTTTAGCCACGAACAAAAAGCTCTCAGACCTCTGTGATCTGGGCTTTGAAGGATCGTCCAGGTAAGAAGATATTTTTCTGTATCGTTGCTTTAGTTTAAATTAACATCCCTTTGGCCTAGGTTTTTTGCTTACAAAACCAGGTCAATGTTTTTAGATTAGATGCAATATTTAAAAAAAAAGGACATGTTTTTTTTTTATTCTTACTCTGTTCATCAAAAACGGGTTATTCAATCAAAAGCTGGTTACTTTTAACTCTGGGCTAATCAAATGTGAATCAAGCATCAATTTCGTCTCTGAGAAAAAGTTTACGGTTTTTATCAAATAGGATTCTCCATAGAAAAAACACCGTTGATCTAAATATACAGCTCTAATTACTGCATAAAATGGAAACAAGAATATGAGTTTAAAAGTTTGCACGCGTTAGTGCGAATCGGCTTTTAGACAATCAGTGAACGTACAGTGTGTATAGTTCTGTCAGTGAATTATCGACTTTATACACAAATATCATTGATTTTAGGAGTTGCTTATTTTTGAGTGACTGGAATATCTTCTCATTATTAATATCATTTTATTATTATTTCATTTTAATATATACTCACGTAGGAGGTTGGTTGGCCGCATATCAATTAGTGTGACAGCGTGCCGCTGTTAGTGAGTTATGTGCGTCAACCATTATAAGGCTGTGTGGCCGCGCGATGCGGTTCCAGTCTAGACCAGAATTATCGACCGTCGCTCACCGTAGAGTCTCCAGTTGCTCAGTTGGTAGAGCATCCGACTAGAACACGACTGGAGAATACCAACTTTAAATATTTATTCCTATCCTTGTATTTTGCAGAAAAATGGATCCCAGAGTGACGACACTTCTGGTTCTGTCAGTCTTTGTCTACACGGCGTATGCTAATCCTGCATCATTTAAAACAGGTATATATAGTTAAAATAATATGGAGTTAAGCTCATTTAAAGCTCCACTTGACATATGTGAAACGATATGTTATTTTTCAATAAAGCCATCACTAACTCACTAACTAAAATAAAACAGTTGAACAAGTACATACATATCTATTTCATTGAAAGCACCAGTTTAAATTCCATACCATTCTGTATTTCTCATTAAGCGGATTTTTGGTCAGTATTCGTCTCAAAACTTAACAGAAACCTTACAACTATTGCAACTACAGCAGTTATTGTTTCCAACGAGCCCGAGCTAAGCCAAGACGGCGATGTGGTATCATTATAGAGCCGTGCAAAAGAACTATGCAGGCAAAAAAAATCTCGATTTATCCAGATAGATATAGGTAATGTAAGATTTAGATTTTATAATTTATAACGCCAAAGAGGCTTTAGTGTTTGAATGGACCATGGCTAATCACAGTATGGCAGTTTATAAAACAAGACAGCCGTTAAAATGTTAGAACACCGATATTTAAAATGTTACAATTAATCTCGGTGTGTTAAAGTGTGTTAAACGTAAAGAGCACACTGCGTTATATATTTCAGTTTACTTTCAAATTATTATTACTTTATTCAAATAATTATTACTTGCTATTTTTTAAGATATGGACTCATTTACTGACCACTATAGCTCCGTTGTTTCGCACGAGTTTGTTTCAAGGATTAAGGCTACTGACTGAAAAAAAGGTGCCTTGAAATTGTTTTTACCTGATTGGTTGTTCAAAAATACTTTGTTATATGTTGCAGCTGCCAAACGTAGCGCCAATCCTTGTGTGTTAGGATGTCCCTGTCAAAATGCCGCTCAAAGATGTGCAGTGACGTGTTGCTCTTCGCCACCTCCTCCGCCTCCATTACCAGGCCCTCCACCAGCGCCAGCCCCACCCCCGCCACCGCCACCAGCTATTTACGGCCACGTCGGCGCGCCAGGAAATATGGGAGTAATGGGTCCCGCTGGAAATCGAGGACCTCCCGGTGACCCTGGTATTCCTGGTCCTCCAGGGCCTCCCGGTCCACCCGGCCCTCCGGCAACAAAAAAGTAGATGTTTTGATGGCTGAATTTTTTTATAGTATTTATTAAAAAATAAATTCTACGTATTTTGGATTTACGAAGCAGAGTTAGTAAATCAATTATTTAGTTTTTTATAATTAAGTTACTAAAAACAGTTTACAAAATAACATAGTGTGTTAAATTTAGTTTTACGTCAATAAAAAAATAAGGTAAATTGTTAGAATCGTGACTTCTTATAATATATAATCAATCATATAGGCAGATCTTTTTTTGATTTTTTTCATTTGTTCACAACAATTTACGTGCCCACCAGTTTCTAATAAATTTACGTACTGCATAATTAACTAGGGTGTAGATTTATTAAATAGATAAATAAATAAAATAAAAAAATACTTTATTCAACGTATATTGCGAAGGAAGTGGTTGCCCATTCTTCCTAGCCAGAGGCTAATGTTTAATCGCTCAACGGCTCAGATCTTGGCGTGAAAGTCGAATTTGCTGAGGGAGGAAAACCGGAGTACACAGAGAAAATCCCCCGAAGACAAATTGAGATCGACAAATCTCAGCCCAGTGCATGCCGAGCCCAGGAATTGATCCCAGGTCGTGGAGGTGGGATGCACGAATGATGACCACTATACCAACCTGACTCACCTTTTCATCTGAAAAATGAGAGTGATATGCTACTAAACACTGTTCCTGTGATCTAATGGGGCTTTACAACATAATAATTCACAATTATTCCACTCGCGCTTGTTGGATATGAAGTGATTATAGCCAACTCGGCGCTACGCTCCTCGTTGGCTATTTACCATCTCATATCCAACGTGCACTCTTGGAATAATTGTTAATTATTATGTTGTTCTCATAGTTTATTTTTTGCTAGCTATATATATAACACAAATATCAATAACGCTTATGATGACTCCTCTGATAAATACCATTAATGTCAATATGGTTGCGAATACAGTCGCTATCGAATTAAGGTTGTCTCAGCATGGTTTGCTTTGCAATTATTCTAAGAGCGCATGTTGAATATTACATTATCAAATGATAAATAGCCTACTAGGTGAGTTGGGCCAAGTTGGCTATAATCTTCTCATATCCAGCAAAAGAGAATGCCATAATTGCTTTCCGAACCCTTCAATACTTCAAAATGACAACAAAATTTTATTCTGATATTTGTCAGCTTGTCAACACTTTACGCAGTTAGTTTTCATTTAAGGTTGTTCGGTATATGAGCTGATAACCGAAACATAGTAAGCCAATCAGAACGCGAGAAACGCAATATTCGAGGTTGAAAACTTATTAAACGGTATTAAACCGAGCTCCATAAAAATATCAACTGACCTTTCCTTTAATTTTAAGTACATTATATGGTATATTTAAGAAGTCGAAACAAGAATTGAGTATGGACGATTGAAACTTGAAGCCATAACAGCAAAAGAAAGTATTAAATACAAAGAATATAAGACTTGAAGAAGACCACCAACTTACAACCGAATGAGTTGTATCAACCAAGTTTTAACACAGTAACGCATAGAAAACATTCAATACTTAGGTCCAGAACGCTAGAGCAAGATAACTAGCAAAGGATAGATTGGCTAGCAGCTCAAGACTAGTCGAGACCAGTACACGTAGTCTAAATCTTACGAGCCTTTTAGATGTGAATGCAATGACTACTATACCTTTGTAATTCGTGATCTTTAACAACGAAATCCATGCTGGTAACAGAGCAATCAATGAGCTCATAGTAATTAGCCCCGGAGTTTGCTGGCGTTTATATCACTGGCATTCCATCGATGAAGTCCGGCACTAGCTGGTAGGATCCATAGGATACACAGCGCTTTGCTATATAAAGAATTTATGTATGAACTGCTAATTGTAGTCTGTGAGTTGTGAGTTCATTTACAGCCATAATGCTCAATATACTAGCTTCAAGATAGATACTTGCACGTTGTGCTATCTATACTTGAGTTCATCTTCATAGCAACATCCCACAAGCATTACGTTTTTAGTACAGTAAATGGACTTTTCGGTTTACAATTAACACCCATTAAAAGCTATAATCATAATTATCCATTATGTTTTATGGATGACAGAGTATGCAAAAAATAAAAGACCTTAGTATCACCCAACTAATGCAAATCCTGCATTTTAATTGCTACGCTAATAGAGGACTATTAGTAATAGTCATCGAGTAGCGAAATTCGCACGCTTTCGTTCATTTTATTCCCAAATAAATCCTTCTTCAACTTGCATTTGCTAACTTTATTATTGCTTTTTCTGTCCAACTAGATGGGTGATACTAAAACAATTATACCTTTCGCCCTCAAGGGCCACGGGTCTAATTGTTAATTAGTCGCCCCATATAAGGTCATCCAGAAAACTATTGGAGGCCGGATTTCTAGCCCCCGGATGTCGGATGCTAACAGCTTGGAAGCCGAATACTTTCGAATTCCATTTGATTAATCTGGATGCCGATTCATAAATCTTTTAAAACTAGGTAGTCCTTTCACCTTTGAAGACATTAAAAGGGTGAAGAAAAGAAAAGGACACTGTCGTGTTTTAAAGCGGTTTAATTGCCTCATAAGGAAGGCGATTTCACTGTGTAGTGCCACTATAACTAAACCTATTTTTAAAATACTTTGTGTGTATAGCAATTTCATATAACATTATATTTTTTCTCGGAGTACCTTAAGTTGTAGCTTTTATTTCGTAAAGAAAATTTTGATGAAAAATATTTTGGAGCTAACCCCTGTCGGCTTTTGAATAATATTGTGATCTCTTGTATGCATGTTTCGCTGGTGATCAAGATCTTAGATC
>JAOTRI020100727.1:0-14224 GCA_028564885.2 Zoanthus sanctaehelenae
TTGAGTCCTGCGACTATTACTGTACTGGAAATAAAGATTTGATTTCTTTTAACGTTCCACGATAAGTAAAAGAATTAGCTGCTCCCTCAATACCATGTCCAAAGCTTCAATGGATCGAATTCATAGCTATAATAAATTTTTAACAGGATAACTAGCATAAAAAAGCGCTGTTTAGACATTATGACAATTTCTAAAAGAGAATTCTCGTCCGTTTTTGTCATATTATATTCATTACGACAATCTTCAGATCAATGGGAAGTGAATTTTGAATTTATTACGCATTAGCGGCTCGAAACGTTTTTGATTGACAGTTTTTTAAACTCGGGGTATATCATTGTGATGGCAAAAGCGGCAAGATCAAAGGTAGCTGCCTACCCCCACCCCCACCCCCCTGTTCTCAAGACAGCGTCAACGTAAGAACAGATAATTTTAAATTTTATTAATCTTAATAAAGAATAACTTAATGGCTTTGTTCTCACGAAGTTCAAAGCGGAAAAAACAAAACTCTTACAACTCGGTACAAAGAAGGAAATAATAAGCCGGAAATGGAAATGTAATTTGTTTGAACCGTTGTCGCTTCTTCGTTTGCGTTTCGTTTAAAAAAAAGTTTAAATAAGTCCGTAACATTAACTTTACAGCAACTGTTTTCTGTATCATTTCAGAAATTTAGTATAAATTAGCATTTTCAATATGACAAAAATACAACAAAAGCAATTACTCCGACACTTTCAAAAGGCTAACATCCCATTAAGGCAAGAACATTTCTTGTTCCTTCCTTATTAAAAACTACTATGTTGGTTTCTAACCCATAGGTGTCAAACGAGTTCTTATTTTATCACACTAAAACACTACCGTCCAAACTAACAGATGGCTAATCCTTTTTAATTAATCTGTTTTCGATCAATTGCAGTCAAATGTTACCTATTTGAACTGATGTGTCAAAACGGAAAAGAAGCATGGTTAAATTCAGATCAGAATTTTTAAGTGGCTGTGATGAGAAGGAAGAAAGGAAGTCTCGGTAGGTGTGAAAAATCTAGTTTTTATTTATATAAAACCACTGATTGCGGCTACTTGAAGAAGTTTTAAATGGAAATATAATCTTTATCTTAAAAATAATCGATTTCTTTGTTTTAATCTATCCACTTTGTAAAACCTCAGTAATACATAAAGATAGATAAATAAATACTTAGATATATATAACAACAAATAAACACATAGCTATTTAAATTCCTGAATAAATAAGTAAAGAAAACTAACTAATTAAACTATTGATTTATCGATTTGTTTTTCTTTTTCACTTTTTGTAAGGAAACTTTTAAGTTAAAACATTATAAAAAGTCCTAAGGTCTAACATTATATTCTCTTCATAAGGCTCGAATTATGATATATAATAAGAAACAGTGCCGAATATATTTTATAACGTCAACTTTACTTGTAAAAAATTAAAAATCCTTAATTATCAGCCAATTAGTAATGATTTATTGATTGGTTAGTAAAGAAGTAAATCGGGTCTACAAAAATAATTTAGTGTAAGCACTTCGTTTAAAACCACAATGCATTGCGTTTCAACCAAATAGGTACAGGACATTAGCGAGGCTTGGTTTTAATCGATCCAGGGAAAAAGAGTTTCTATATTTTTCTATTTTAAATGTACATTCAAACTCCCTAAATCGCTTATCTTTTATCATTTAGAAGAAAAGTAGAACCCTGTAGTACTACTATATTTTAAAAACTGAAACAGTCATTCGAGGTTTGAGTTTTGAAACGTGCAAATGAGATAGTATCTGGACACCTTTCCTTTGTTATCTAGCATTAATTCCTTGTGATGTGCTGGTGCAATGACGTACGAGAAAGCACTTGCGCAGCTTCCGTTTCAATACTTACACTGTCAATATAAAATTTTCTTCATTAACTGTATGAAGCACTTTGAGAAACAAAAAACATTCAGTTTTACTTGTTTATCACGGTTTTCCTCAGTGTAAAACACTAGTAAAATCGAAGGAGTGGACGTCTGCCGACTGTTAAGTCACAGGCAACAGTCCCCTGTGCTCGGTCAAAATTTAAATTTCTAACTCTTTTTGACTAAAAGGCATATTTAAGTTCCAAATTTTTGTTCGATTTTTCGAATTTCCAGTTCATAGATGACTAGACAATTGTCTTCATTTGAACAATTAGAAAAAGCGACTTAAGGTGTTAAACTGTCCGCAGTGGATCGCTCTTTTAAAATCAAATTCTTGTTTTCCTATACATGCAAATGCTGATCACAATTTTTGTTCAACCAAATTGATTATTTTGCTTTACTGTTACATAGAACTCCATAAGTTCAGTTTGTTTTATAGAATAGTATCCGAAAAAATAATGATTAAGCCAATTTTAGTTCAGTGTTGTGGAGCGACTCAAACACATTGTTATGCAATTATAGCTTAAGCCTTAAGAATTAAGTTGAGACATTTTAGGTGTATCTTTTGGGACAATATAAGATATACTAAATGTGAAGTGGTTCTTCTGTATTTTAACTGTGTATACATTGCGAACGTAATTTACAAGATTCCGTATTAAAGCTTCAACTAGAAATTAAAAACTTCAGCCTTAGGCCTGAGCGCTGGTATACTTAGCTGTTCTTAATATAATAATAATAATAATAATAATAATAATAATAATAATAATAATAATAATAGTAATAATAATAATAACTTTATTTAAAGAAGGTTTAAAAAGTATTTACAAAATACGCCAGTTTAGCAAGGCTAATCTTCCACTGGTCCTTCTATAAAAAACAAATATAAATGACTAGATAAAAAAAAATTGAAAAATTAATTTAAAATAATGTACTTATCATGAAAATATTTGTATAATTCTTTCTTAAAGGTACTAATGGGTTTAATATTTCTAATATTGACAGGCAATTTATTATACAAAACAGTTCCACTATATGGGAGTCCTTTTCTAGTTAAATTTAAAGTGTAATTTGGAATACTTAAGTTATTCTTTAAGGTATTTCTGGTGACTCTTCCTGAAACAGACTTCAGCAATTGAAACATTTTACCTATGTAGTCAGGCACAAGACCATTGATAGCTTTATATGTCATTACAGTTATTCTATATTCAACTCTAAAGTTGATAGGAAGCAACCAAGATTCTTTAAAAAGAGGGCATGATGGTGTATCCCTAGGTTTATCATATATTAATCTTAACACTAATTTCTGTAATTTGAGAATTCTAGTTATATGTGTTGACTGCCCCCATACTATGTTACAGTAATCTATAGTAGGTTGAAAAAATACTTTATAATACATTATTCTTATGTTTACTGGCAAATAATGCTTAATCCTACGCAGTAAAGCTATTAGTTTACTTAACTTAGAGGCAATATAATTTATGTGTTCCTTAAATAATAGATGTTTGTCAATGGTGATGCCAAGCAGCTTTTCACTGGTTACATGAGATAGAGGTTTATTGTTGCAGTAGACATTCAAATCAGTACATCCAATCTTTGTTTCCTTTTGATATGTGCATATTGTCATTGATTTTGTTTTCTTCTCATTAATAGCCATACCATTTGATATGCACCAATCATTAACACTACTCACAGCTGTTGTAAGTTTCTCATTTAATTCTGCAACAGTTTTTCCATTTGTGTGGAGTGTTGAATCGTCTGCATACATATCAATGGGTAGGTTTGATGACAGATGGAGATCATTCACAAATATGATAAACAATAAGGGCCCAATTATGCTGCCCGGTGGAACTCCATGTGTTATAGGAGTCAAAGAGAAAAGACAGTCATTAATTTTAATGCAATGGTTTCTTTTTTGCTAAAATAAAGGATTACGAAACTGATCCATGAGTCAAAATTCAGAATCCACTTGTAACAGTTCAACGGTTTATATTTTCCACTCATTAAAAATTACATGAAGAAAGGAAATATATGAAAAAAGGAAAAAGGTGAAGGGTGCAGAATTTACAACTCTAAGGGGTTAAACTAGCAACTATGCACCCTGTTTTGTTTACAATAAGTTAATAGGTGGTAAATCAAAGCGGTAACATAAAGCAAAGTCAGATTAATTGCTGCTGAAATAAATGCTGTGTACGGCCGCAAGGAATTCTGGGTTGAGCAGTATACTAGCGATACGATGTGTTCTGTCTGTACCTAAACCTCGTTCTCATGTTTACACCGCACGTGCTACTGTTCTGACATACACAATAGTTATTCATCTCGTGGTCTGTTGATTACTAGACTTGCCACAAGCAATACAGAACGAGCACTGAAGGTGCGAGTGATCTTCCTCAATACCGAAGGCGCGAAGCGCTGAAGATACTTGGAAGCTTCGTACCGTGCGAAGGACTTTGCGAAAGTCTAGTTGATTACAAGTAGTTGAAGCTTGGAGTTTTGGAAAATCGTTAAAGTTCTTAGTGTTTTGGGGCTTAATGTGAGTAGTTTGAGATTAATTTAAGTTTAAGAGAACATGCACACTGTATGAAAATATCAAATAAGAAACATGTTTGTTTTGGTCCAATTTTAAAAATTACCTTGGTAAGTGGACACAGATATTTTTGTATCCGCATAGAAAAATTTCGGATACAAAAATCTCCGAATATGTGTGGACAGGGCCTTAGTCTTTTTAACCAACGGGAACACATCAGCCCCCAAACACTCAGGGCCTGTTTATATGTAGGCCCCGGTTTAATAGCGAGCTGGACCGCTTATACCGAGATAAAAATATTGCAGCCTTATTCAATAATAAAATAATAGTTGTGTTTATATGAAAAAGCCAGCTGTCTTGCTTTCCAAGATCTCGTTTAGCGCAACCGAGATTTCGGCAACCGGGATGGCTGTTTTTTCCATATAAACATGACTAACAGGCAAGATGATACTTCCATATAAACACACAAATAACTTGTCTTGGTAAGCGGGCCGGCCATCAAACTGAAAGGAGTTTCAGTGACATACTCCAATTTAAAAAAAATCATGTGTGTACAAAAATGTCATGTCATGTGACGTCACCATTTATCTTGTTTAGTTGAGATCCCTTCTGCCATAACTTACTTTTCACTTCAAAAAGCTACTGTGTTCTCTTACCGTAAAGTAATATAAAATAGCTACTATTACATTTACGGTTGATTGGTATTACATTTACGATTAGTCGGAGATATTACGTTTACGGTTAAAAAGTCATACATTTACAGTTAGAAAACTATTACATTTGCAGTTGATTTGTATTACATTTACGGGTGATACAAAGAGTGTGTCCATGTAAATTTTGTTATCGGAAAAAACGCTTACAAACTACCACTGAAACCAAAGGAAGTCTTTGCATTTTTTCCTTATTTTTTTAGATATACAGGCTCTTATTTCTGTTGGGATTTCATTCCAGGTCTTAACTTCAGCGTATTTTAGTTTAACGCATGGGAGGAAAAGATTTAAGTTTGTTTTTGAACGTGTTTCATATTTATGAATTACGTTAATATCACAGATATGCATGGTTTGAGAAAGCTTTAGGTAGCTGGTTACTATTGTGTTTATCAAATAATTCTGATAAATACAAATTGTTCATAGACAAATTATTACAGATATCTACAGTTTATGTATTTTCTAAAAGCCTTTATATGGTTAACTAACACATAAGAAATTTCAAAATAAGAACCGATTAAAAAATGGCAAATGATGCAACTTATACCCCGTTTACACTACAACTTTTTCGGCACGGCACGGTAAATTTTTGGGCAGGGGTTATTTTAATTTTGGGACGGCACGGCATGTTTACATTTGATTTTTTCTCGTGCCGTGCCGAAAATTATTGTCCGTGCCGAGTACGATAAAATATTGAACATATTGTCAAGATGTACATATAATATAGAGAGAAAACGACAAACTGTAGCTAACTACCAGCAAGAAAAAATCTGTTGCCAAATTTACCGATATTCTTCGATATACTTCACGGGTTTCTTTAGCACATTTAGCCTTTTTGAAAGCGATCTGTATGGTTTCTTCAGCCCAGAGTTCAATTAGTACTTCTGTCGCTTCATCGGGCCAAACAATCCCTCTGTTTTTCTTTGGTGAAGTATCTTTTTTTTACTTTTTGACACGTATTCTGGCCATTCTGACAACACTTCAATTTCGACGCCATGTTTATTCATATAACGACAACGTACTTACGAGTCCTGGAACTATGCCACTTGAGCATGCGCAATTGGACTTTTGTAGCAAGCACGGCACTGCATTGTTTCAAAACAGGCACGGCACGGCATTTAGGCGTGCCGAGACAGACTGTTTTGGTGATGCTCGGCACGGCAAAAATTTTGGGATTTTTAAATGGGCTGCACCGTTTACACTAATAAATTAGCCGTGCCGTGCCAAAATAATATCGGTACCCGTGCCCAAAAATTTGCCGTGCCGTGCCGAAAGTTGTAGTGTAAACGGGGTATGAGTCACACTATTAAAAGGTCGAATTTGAAAGAGAAATTAATGCTTTTTCATTTACATTTAATTACAATAAGTTCCAAACAGAACTAATTATGATTGGGCAATTTTTTTTTTAAAAAAAGAAGAATGGCTACTTTAATCAACTGATTATGGCTATGCTGCAATCGAGATTTTTTCACTCTACGTCTGTGAAAGCTGAGAATCTTGTCATTTTGATTAGCTGGCTCGTGGGTGATCAAAACAGAATGTTAAGACTTTTGTGTGGGTTATCGTTGCTGAATACCGCATATGGTATTATTTTTCAACACAACAACGAAATTAAAGGTAAGTTTATTTTAAAGAAGTATTAAAAATTATCTGGCCTTGCAGTTGCAAATCAAATCGCTAATGCAGTTTTAAAAAAGCCCAATATTTCTAAATGAATTAGAATGAATGATTTCGTTCGATTTAGGATAATGATTTAGGACGAGAATGGAAGTGTTACAGCATTTTATAAGTACCATTCTTTTAACAAAACTTTACAAACTCAATTTATTGGGCACTTAAAATATATGAACACATCTATAGCAGCCTCGTCGCACGGCACGGCATGGTGCTTAGAAAATCACTGGTTGAAGGATCATCAGAATCAAGAATTATTTTTGCTACTTTATTTTGTGGAATCTGGAGACTTGCCATTAGCATGGCAAATGTAATATTTACCAGCAAATTGTCATAAACAAGCTCTCACCCGCAAATATAATAAAACGGCATTTGTAATATGAAACCATCTACAAATGGAAACTTTTTTAATAAGATCTTGAAGATCTTTTTAAAACCTATAAAGATGACGTGTTTTTGTTTAATCCAGTATTGGAAATGAAATTTTTGACCTGATCCGTCTGGTCAATGTCCTAAACTACTTTTATTGTATAGTCGCCGAGCAGTCTGTCATTCGAAGTGTTCAATAAATGATCAAATATGGTTATGTTAATTTTCAATAGTAACAGAACATAATTGAGCAGTTCAGACGTTTTGACACTCGTCTTGGATAAAGGATGTAAAATGGAAATGAAATAGTAGGGCTCAAACACATTTCAAAGAAGTACTAAGGTTCAGTATAAATTGATTGTACAAGTGTTTGCTTTTAACAATTTCACGGCACTTTCTGTTGGCATTTTTTTATTAAGCAACTTTTTAAGAACAATGGAGGCTGGTTGAAGATTTACTGAATGTTGTAATTTATGTTCGCAATGTGCACAGTAAAAACACAAAACCACCGTTTCACAATTATTATTATATTTTCTATTCTTCCAAATAACAAACGTTTTCATGTAATGATTTTTTTTTAATGTTTTGTCTTTTTGCTTTGATTTTTCGTCAGTTCAAATTGTTCACAATAATAACAAGAAATGAAGAGCAAATCGAGGCTCGGGTGCAGCCAAAAATTTAGAGCATTTGAGTCTCGGTAAAAGTTGCTAAGGGGCGAACCATTAGATTTGGTGGGAGGGGGGGGGAGGTCACAAGCACTGAGCATGTATTTTTTTCAGGTGAATTTGCTGTGCATGATTTTTTTTTTTTTTGATATATAGCGCTTGCAGGATTTTTTTCACATATTTTTAATATGCAAATTTTCCCCATTGCCTTGCAAGATTTTTTTTGGCAGTTAAGTCCTTGCATGAATTTTTTTTGACATTATCCTTGTGCATGCATTTTTTTTTGGCAGTGACCACCCCTCCCCCCTCCCACCAAGTCTAATGGTTTGTCCCTAAGAGAGTTTGTATGAAAGTTCGGCATCAAATATCTTTAATAACACTTTAGTTTTAAAAAAATTATAAATCGAAGAGAGGAACTCGCAATGCTAAAATGTGAGGCAAATAGCCGCATCAGGCAAACGCGCCTAGTTACAATTTCTATTTTTCCAGACATTTGTTTCGGTTTTCGTTCTGCCGGTGAAACACAACTGACAACAGAGAAATGTATGGAAAAGAAGCATGTACTAAAACCGGGAACACCGGAACGAAACGAAACCACCGGAACCACCGAAACATAGTGGAAAAACCCGAGAACGGTAATGCCTGTTTGCAAAGTTCAACATTGGGGTCATTTCTATATTCGTTTTTTTTCTCAGCACCGAAGTTTGCTCTTAATTCAAAACGGTAAGCGGCATATTTACTAAGTTAGGACGTCCGATAAATGTGGGACGCAACACTTGTGCACGACATGTAGTAGCTTTTCCTCGTTCCTCGACGTACGTCTCTGGCATTAATGTTACAACTAGGATAGATAGTTGAAACAAACACAATAACATTGTATAAAATCACTTTTTGATTGAAAAACAGCCAAACAGCAATGGGAAAAAACGGAAAACTGAAACTTACCGAGCGTTGAACTGGTGAACCACCGCACACCCGTTCTTGGACTTCTACCGCTGAGCTATGCTGACTAGTTCTTGAGATTGAAAACAATTTTATAACCAGTTTGTAGGGCATACGTCATAAACTAATTTGAATAATAACTGTTATTATTTCAAATATTTTCGTTGAAATACCATGATTAGTAACGTGGCCTGGTGGTATAACGATTGTCACCTAAACGTAGTTAGAGCGTCTTTCCCTGTTAACAGAAGTCAACACAGTTTGTTTTCTTTCTAAATTCCGTGTTTTTATTAAAACTACTAAAGTATTTATGATCGAATCCAGATTTTATAGAAAAAGGTAAGGTCAATTAAAAGTTGTTCAGTTTCTAATTAAGTTAAAACTGTACACTATTACCATGTTGTAACGTTTCCAAAAGAATCCAAATAGAATAGCGTTCATAACAATGGTGAAAAAAAGTACATCAAGACGGCAACTCAAAAGATTCGAATATCTGTGGCTTACCAAATGCTGGAGAGTTTCTTGAAGGCTGGGTTGGCAGGAATAATCCTTTAACTGATGTCTGCTGTGCTTCCACCATCCTTGGTTATGCTGGCGCCAAGATACATGAAGCTGTCGACCTCTTCAATTTCGTTGCGTCTTACGTTCAGGCATCGCTCTTGTGTTGGCTTTCAGGACCTTGCACTGCTTGCCATTTATTTTCAGTCCAACTTGTGCTGCGTTGTCTACCAATTTGGTTGTTTTCCTCTGCAAATGGTTTATTGTTGATGACAGTAGGGCGATGTCGTTGGCGAAATCAAGGTCCTTCAGTACTGTGGTAAAGTTCCACCGGATCCCAGTTCTCTCCCATTCCGCTGTCTGCCGCATCACCCAGTCGATGACAAGTAAGAAGAGGAATCCCGACATGCAGCAACCCTGCTTCGCCCATTCACCACTGCGAAAAAGTCTGTGGTTTCATTTTTTTCTGTCAATGCACAATGGAAATCCTAGTAGAGGGTTACCAATTGTATCAGTTTCTGTGGGATTCCGTATTTCTTCATGATGACCCATAAGCTATCTCTGTGCTCCGAATCAAACGCTTTTTCAAAATCCACAAAGTGTATGTAGAGTGTTGCGTTCCACTCGTTGACCTGCTCTAGTATGATCCTGAGGATAGAGATCTGGTCGACAGTCCCTCTGCCTTGTCGAAATCCTGTTTGCTCCTTCCTCAGGGCGTGGTCTACACTAGTTTTGACCCTGTTGATCAACATTCTACTGAGCACTTTGCTGGCAAGGGATACCAAAGTGACTCCTCTCCAGTTACTACAGACCTGTATATTTCCTTTCTTAGGGATTTCGCAAATCAGTCCTTTAGTCCACTGCTTGGGAACCGTCTCTCCAAATCAGATCAAAGATGTGTTTCAGTTCATGACTGGTCCCTTCGATGTCTGTTTTGAGCATCACAGCTGTGATCTGGTCAGCTCCTGGGGTTCTCCCGTTTTTGAGTTTCTTCAGTGCAGCTTGGATCTCTTCTATAGTTGGTGCCTCGACTAGTATGTCGAGCTTCTCCTCCTCTTCCACTTGATCCTGTGGTGGCGAGTCTGGCATGTACCGGCTGAGTACTTCTTGAAAGTGATCCTTCCATCTGGCAAGTCTTGCCTCCTTGTTCTTCAGCAGTTCCCCATTCTTGTCCTTCACTGCTGCTATTTGTCTGTTGCTTTGTCTAGTCAGCAGTTTCATGATGCTGTACAACTCTTTCTGTCTTTCATTCTCTCCGCATCCTCTGCTCTCTCCGCTTTCTCTTCCATCCATTAACTCTTGTCTTCTCTCACAGTTCGTTTAACTTCTCTGTCTTTCTCCCTATATGCTTCTCTAGTTATGTTACTCAATCTCGCTGAACGAGTGCTGTTAATCTTGGTCTTGATGCCCCTCCTCTCATCTATCAAGTTCCAAGCATGCTCAGAAACCCATGGTTTGCTCTTCCCTTTCCTAAAGCTTAGCACCTCTTCTGCTGACTGTACATATGCCTGCCTCTGGTGTTCCAACACTTTCTCAATGTCCTCTGTCTCCTCTCTGTTCTCTTCCAGTTTCCCCTTCATCAAGTCGTTGAACGCTTTCCTTGTCTTCTCATCTTTCAGTCTCTCCATATCCACTCTTGGCTGAACTTTGTTTTTCTTGCTGTGTGTGTTGAGGCATAGCTTGATGCGAGACCTCACCAAGTAGTGGTCGCTGTTAGCATCGGCTCGTCTCTGTACCCTAGTGTCCAGCACTGAGGATCTCCACTGTCCACTTATCAGAAGGTGGGCGATCTGGTTTCGCGTTCTTCTGTCTGCTGATATCCATGTTGCTTTGCGAATGTCTTTGTGGGGGTATAACGTTACTGTAATCACTAACCCATTGATCTGGCTAAATTCACACAGTCTTTCACCATTGTCATTTTGTGTCCCTAGTACATGCACACCCCCAGTTTTTTCATAACCACTGTTGTCACTCCCAACTTGGCGTTGAAATCCCCCATGACAATGAGGATGTCATTCTCGTTGCATCCGTCCAGTGGCTTTTGCAGCTCCTGGTAGAACTGTTCCTTCTCTTTATCTTCTCTTTCGTTGTGTGGGGCGTACACTTGAATCATTGTCACTTTCCTGTACCTTGTGTAGAATTTGGCTGTGATGATTCTCTAGTTGATAAGCGTCCATTCCATGAGTGACTCAACTGTACGTTGACTGATCATAATAGCAACACCTCCCTTATGCAGTTCTTCGTCATCACTCTAGATGCCGTGTGGCCTGTAGCATACTTCATCCTGTCCACTCCCGTCCATCGGCATTCACTGATGCCTAGAATGTTTAGCTGGTACCTCTCCATCTCCCTGCCGATCTGTACTGCCGCTCCTCCTCTATTCATAGTTCGCACGTTCCAGTATCCGATGGTGGAAATTTCTTTGGGTGTGACAAGGATCTCGTCAGACGTTGGACTTCCCGAAGGCTTTGACCCTTCTTCGTCACATTGCCACTGTCGGCGGTCCCCGCTAGACCCGCGTTTCTCTGTTCATTGTCCATAGTTTCTGTTTCTGTGTGTTTTTTCCGAGAGAAGGTAGTTAGCCTCCTGCTCAACCTCCAACCTGGAAGACCAGTGGAACGTTATTTCAAAGTTTTCTAATCTCCTAGAAGGATCCCCAACCAGGGGTCACGTGCACCATCTACTCGGGTTTGAAATCAGTGTTGCCCTTCTCCTAGACGGACTGCCGACCAAAGCTAAAGAGCTCCATCTGCCCATTTGACAATCCTTTAGGATGCACTGCCGCCAAGAGTAAAAAGTGTCTCACGAAACAACGGATGCAACAGGTCTGTACTACATTGAACAAATATTTCGCTACTTGATCTAACAACAGTTATCGTCGGTCATCTATTGTCGTATTACTCACCGTGTTGCATGCCGTAAAGGCATAAAATGATCTCGGAGTTTAAAAGCCAAAAGCAAGTGTACCAGCTACCAATAATAGACTGGAACTATATATATATATATTAGTACACTTGCTCATTGGCTCCCTACACAAAAATTCGCCATATTGATTTGACCATGGGAAATCCGCTGACTGATTACAACGCGGGCTTGCACGTTTTCGACAACGTTAGTTTACGTCCGAATAAAAAACTGACCTTCCTGAATCGAGTCTCGATACAGGTGATTTTTTTAAGCCCACTTCAAGATGGCGGACAGTTGACCGTGAGAGGCTGGTAACTATTGAAGTACTGTGATCAACTATTTAAAAGTGTCATTGCAAGAGATAACCGGGCAGAACAAAAAGATCGAGGTAGGCCGAGTCCCTCCTCCTCTTCATGGTTTGAAAGCTATCCGAAAAGATTAAGAACGATGACACTTATGAACTTTGGCAACTAATTGCTCCCAAGATATGGAGACCTCTCAGTTTTGAGAGGTTGTGATGTTAAATTATCTTGAATTTTGTAAACTTTTGGCTTCTCAAGCACTTTACCTCAATTCTGAGACTCGTTACGATTTGTGGGAATTGATTGGGTCAATCGCATAGTTATAATAAACGAATAATTTTATTTCATTTACTTTACAAGGAGTTTCATTACAGACTGGGAGTTGCCGACAATTACCTCCAGAAATGTTAAATCATCTACATACTTAACTCTAGGACTCCAGAAATTTTAAATCTACATACTTTACTCTACGACTCCAGAAGTTCACAAGATGGGACTCGGTTTTGTTCCCTGAAGGTGCCGGGGATTCTAGCATTCCAGGCTTTACCAGCTGATAACCCGTGTGCTACTTCTTGTAGAGGACACGGAATTAAACAAGGTTTGTGATTGGCCGAAATAAGGTTAGGGTAAAATTTATCTTTCTTTTGATTGGTTTAAAAACCTGTATCATCAACGCGAAAGAAAAGCCGCTAGTTGGAAGCGCTGTGATCTGCATTGAAGATAAGCACCAACGGCCACCATACAAGGGAGGGGTGTAACCGTAACCAGGTAGGGTTTTAACCCAAACCCAGAGGAGAAACACTTTCCAATGACCAGAACGCAAATCGTAGTGAACATTCATGTCACGGGTGAAAAGTAACACAATAATTAATTTTTTAACACCGTACAGAACTATTAACGAATATCAAAATGAGATTTCGGCTACACTCGAGCCTTGATCTCGGAACTGAGTATTCGTCACTCGCAAAAATTTGAAAAAAACGTTTTAAACAGTACCTACTATCAACATGAATGCTACTACAGATAAATATTTAATTTTAAATTTGAACTTTCTCTCATTTTGATCATTTAATTTCTTGATATATTGTTACTACTGGAAGTCATACAAATATGCTCTTTTTTCTCTTCAATTATTGTTGGCCACAGGCCAGATTCCTACTCGCAAATACTGTTTAAGATTTTGTCCTGATGTACGGATGTTCGTTTTTCGGGTTGACTTCGGCGTGTTCTTAGTATACTGTTTGGAGGCAATTATAGGAAGGCATTTTCTTTTCTGCAGGGGCAAGCCTCCCCAATTGTTAAATCGTAAGAATTTTTTACTATGGGAAAGACGTTTTTACTACAAGAGAATTGTTTTTATTAAATTTCATCAGTTTCGCTTAAAAATCGTTTTTACTAAGACAACTCAAATTTTCAGTTTTCAGTCCAGAAATGTCCAGCAGAAAGCAATGAGCGAAGTTATGGAATGCCAGAATACTTGCGTGAAAAAGTCCTGTTGCAAACCAGATGTGATGTATCGATCTGCAATTTACAAACCCCAAATTTCTAACAATTTATGGCACGTGCAAAATATTGCAAATCCAGTCGTCGGACGTGGTTGGCGCAGTTAGTAAGATCTCTGCTTTCCAACCACAAGGTCCCGAGTTCGATGCCCGGCACTTTCGAATATTTGTGTGACCTTCTTTTCCGCTTAAGCCAACTCAGCTTTCCATCCTCCCGGGGTAGGTAAATGAGTA
>JAOTRI020100738.1:0-14224 GCA_028564885.2 Zoanthus sanctaehelenae
ACAGAACACAAATCTGCCCCATTGCATCATGGGAAATCCCGGATATTTTGCACAGGGAAACACCAGTGCCCACGAATGAAAGCTGTTTTTTATAAGTCTCCAACCAAGCTAACATTCTGCACCAAAAGCTCTCTAGACATTTTAGGCTTTCAATAAATCAAAAGAAATGCAAAATGCAGCTGGCTGAGACTAAGGCAAACACTCGTAGGGCCCCCCTTTCCATGATACAGCAAGAAGCCAGTGCTCGAACCAAGCAAATTAGCTTATTTTGCTATAATCACAGTGCCAATAAACAGTTCTTCAATACTGACAAGGTTTAAGCCTTCTCAGCCCTTGATGATGAGCTCAGGCACCCGAAATTTGCCCAAAAATTCGAAAAAAGGCATTTTTTTCGGCCGTTTTCACCTGAAACCGCCTCTCAAAAAATGATTTGAAAATGGATACAAAGTGTAACGTGACTAACATTTACGTATCATCGCACATACAGGGAATACCCAGTCACCCAGGTTTTAATTAAAGAAAGAACAAGAGTTTTTATATGGCCACTCTCCCCTATAAAAAGCCTATTTTTCGTACATTTGTTTGAGTGTACTCCCGCCTTAACGGAGCATTTTACGAGAGTGGGGGACTCGACAGATTATAATTTGCTGGGAGCGCTGTAAAAATTTGAAAGAGCTTCAGTCATAGCGGCGCTATAACCTGGAACAGTCTACCAGAGCGTTTTTGACAAATTGAGTCTGTCCAGTCCTTCAGAACCGACATCAGCCGTCACTCTGTTTCTCTGTTTAGTTAGCTTATAGAATGTTTTATTAAGCAACATTGTTTTTGTGGTGTAGTGGTTAAAACGTCGAAGTAGTAAACCGAAGATGTGGGGTTCAATTTCTATAGTTCTATATAGTATTATTAGCCTTTTTATTTAGTATTATATTAGAATTTTCACTAGCCATTGTTTTATGTACACATATATATATATATTTTTTATAGTTAGCATGGCCTACATGTCAAACCAGCCTTGTTGGGCTGATGGTTAATTCCATGGTTAAATAAAGTTATTGATTGATTGATTCAAATGTTTCATCTCTGGAGAGCGGATTCAGAAGTTTCCGGATACGTGTCCCGCTGTGTTAGATTGGACGATAACCGTATTCGGAAAAAAAAGTTTCCGGATACGAAAGTTTCCGGGTTTGTGTGGACGGGGCCTAAAACAGTATAAAGAAATTATCAAAAAACAGGGCATTAAAATACAATGCGTATGCCTGTTCGTTACTATTATTTATTGTACAGGGTAAGCAGGATGTACACACTATTTGATTGCTATTCATGTATCATATAGACGATCAATCATCAAGTTAAACTTGTAATAACGCAAAGTCCCCTAATTAAGCGGTAATGATGTTTTTGGTATTCATTGGTTTTACTGATTCTGTTATTAACTGAGTCCTGTTGTTCTATTTAGCAATAAGTTCTCGAGCACGAATGGGCTCTGAATCAGTAACCCATGGGGCCGAAGGCCGAATGGGCTATTGACTCAGAGACTATAAGAACGAGAGGAATATACAAAATATATCGAATAAGTCTTGAGTTTGAGATAAGATTTATAAGAAACACAGTTATAGATATTGTTTTAGTTTACAAAGCTATAAGAAATAGCCTAGTACTAGCTTAACCAATCAGAACGCAGCATTGATAATAGACCACTAGTTGGATTTTACTAATTGTTGTATTCCAGAGTAAAAATACTTCAGCCTGTTCCAGCTTCTATAAATCTCATATGTCCAAATTCAATGCAAGTTCATTACACCATTCATTTTGTTTTAAAGACAGAAGAATTAGAGCTATACTAAAAACACCGTTTTTAGAATATTGCTCATTTTTGCAATTTAATAAACAGTATTCTCATAACACATTCCTTATTTATAAAAACTTCTAATGTAACTGTATGTTTGCCCGCATAAGTGAGTTAAAATAGTTATTCCGTCAACCAGAACTTCAGTCTTCGAATAAAATTCTCACGCCTTTTTGTTTGCATATGCCAAAATTTACACATTTTTTACGTGGGCAATACTTAACACATACACCTCTTACTTCTTTTCTCGTCGCCGGAAAGAGCTAATTAAAAGCAGAGACAAAGGCTTTTCCGCAATAACAGCACAATGGACAACTGAATGCCACTAATCATTGCTTTTGTGTAAGCCGCATGAATATTTAAAAAAAACAATTTTATTGTAAAACAACACAGCTACAACTACAATTAACAACAGTTTCAACTTTAAAAGTGAAAGCAAGAGTCGTGACGATAAATTAAAAACGCGGACTTGCAATCGTTTTTAAACTCGTAATGATGAGTTCAAAAAAGTTTTATGCCGAAGTTCTTATCTAAAAAATTACTAAACTAGTAATTGTGTAAAACAATCAATATACATATGTCGCTTGTAGGAGAGCAAGTGAAAGACTATACCGTTGAACCAGTTGGAAAAAAGGTGAAAGATGCCATACTGAAGGAAAATTTCCAAGAAAACGTATTACTAAAAAAGGAAATTGAAGAACATCAAAAACACTTTTGCGAAGCTATACGAAAAATAGACAAAGCAAAAAGAAAATTTGCCTTAAAACACTTACCAGCAACAAACTCAAGACCGTAGTCAGTAGTGTAAAAGATTTTGAAGCTGTGGTTGTGTGCACATGCGTCAGTAATAGAAGATTCTTCCATAGAAACTATTCCTTTACTATCTATACCCTAAGAGAAAAGCTATGTTATTTAACGTTGAAAGCTTAATGTATCCGAAATGCAGATATGTAAGACTGCAACTTGACAATGATAAGCAGGGCTTGCCCGAACTCTGTTCTCACCACGGCCTTTGTATCAGCAAAAGCTACATTTCAAGTGTAAGGAGCTACATAAAGTGCGTTGGAGACACTAAACACCTTGTTTAGTTTTGATGGTGAGGAAAACCTCTCCCTCCCCCCCCGCCATTCTTTTCCTCTATGTACGGCCTTAAGAAAAATAGTTGGCGCGTCCTTTTAGACCCGGGTAAGGGATTTGGTTAGTATTTTCCCCAATTGTTTTGTAACTTGATAGACAGCCCTATTTCAGATTTTAAAATCCATGGATCACTAATTACCACTTGGCCGGTGCGGCTCTGTTTTTTCAATTCTTGATTTTTGGTTCTTATCAGTTTTAAATTTTATCTAAAATGCCCAAAATCTATAACAGATTGAACTTCAAATTATGCATTTTGCGTTAGCTTTTGATCTTCTTTCGGCAACTAGTATTCAAATACCAAAAATAATTTTCTCTCGTTCTCAAGTCACAACTACCCTGGTGATATTTGGTGTGTCAATGATAATTAGTGAGTACAATTATTGTAAAATTGCACTTTGCTATCTGAAAATCTAAGCACCATCTTTCGAATTTCAGTTGATTTTCAGCAATATTTTATATTCTTTATTCTTTTATATAACCTCTTGTAAATACAAATTAAATATGAACTGCAAGAACAACACTATTAGTATTATTATTACTACTATTTGGTTATGAACTGATTTGTCTTGTGAGTTTTTTTTCTTATCTGTCTCGTTGCCAAGATCAAATTAATTTTAAGGAGAAAGCGTTTGTCGAAAATTCCTTTCTGAATTAGTTCATTGCAAGGGCAAGCTAGAAATTGCGGCCTATTTCCATTCAATAGAAATCATTTTCAATTAAATTGATAATGGCCTATAAAGAAACCTGCTTTGTTTGGTTGAAATCTTGTGACGTCAGATTGTTTGAAACAAGCATTATATTATCTTTAAAAACGTTCTTCCTCAAGAAGATAGCCAAAGAGAGACGACCAAGTTGTACAACCAAAAACATTTATCAATTGTCGAAATGCAGGTTCTTGTGTTCCTCTTGGTTTCTATCCTTTGCTTGTCAGTGTTCCCGAATGTCAAATCAGATGATGGTAAGATAATTTGTCAGAATCGAAAACGATATATTCCACACTAAAAAAGTTTCTCAAAGATATAGACTCATGCATACTCCCAATCTCCATATACGGTTTATTTAAAAATCGAAAACATTTGCAAAGGTTTTCGAAACTATTTTTCTGATAAAATCTTGAGATTTGGTGTTAATTTTATTCTGGTTTGTTTGTCGGTAGCGTGATGTGTTAGTTTACAAGTTTTTTATGGACAAATGATTTTAAAGTTTTGTTTTTGTGATTTGTCTAACCTTAATTATATGCCTCGGTGATCTAGTTCTGCCGAGAACATAGAAAAAACGAAAGTTTCTCGTGGTAAGTTGTTTTCAAATCATTTACTAAGTCCATTTGGATTTCACGTCGAAGTAACTTTCTAATTTAATGAATTGATAAGTCTGTTGCATTTGTTGCTGTTTGAGTTTGACAGCACAAAAATTTAAAAGTGATTTTTGTGCCTTTTTTAGCATCAGTTTCGGCTATTAAAACTACCATAAAAGAAAAAAGTTAGTTACTGCACTTTTCTTATGAAGATGCTTAAAAGCTATTGTCAACTAGATTATTAAAACAAATTTTACAAGTAAGATAAAGATTTCCTAGCAGCAGTTTTTGTTTATGCCCAAAAACCGTTGGTAATTTATTTAGTTTCTAAACATGAATAATTACAATTTGCCTGCTCATCATTGCTTTAAAATTACAATTGATATCATTTGCATATATGTAACTGATTTTTATACCTCAATTCTTCTACTCTTCGCCGATAAAAATTTCGTGGAATTAGTCCGTCGGCCTATCAGGTTATCTTTTAAAACAGTTTACCTTTTTTGCAGACTGTTCATCTCTGCTAGTTGTTAACATCGCTGCATGGGTTTGAAAGATTTAATATAGCTTTTCAGCTCTTGTATAAAGATTGGCAAGTAGAATAAAATCAGTTCTAGTGAACTTTATCTTATCTATCATGTTAATATACACAACCTTGGTGGCTTCAGAATGTTTCTTTTTCAGTTGGTTCTTTGCTGGAGTGTTACTAATCTTGGTAAGTTTTTCGATTAAAATATTAACCGAATTCAAACCGGCTTTGTTTGTAAATAAAACTGCATGGCACAAAACGTTATGAAAATTCTGGACAGTATATCTGGAAACAATTATTTTTGTCTATGAATGTGTTTTATTACAATGTACGAAATAAAAAAATTGATTCTCCTTGAGATGTTTGTGATTTGATCGAATTGAGAGCTTTGCACATTTTGATTTTGTACTTTGCTCAAAGAACAATGCGAGGGATATTCTAATCAAAGGAGGTATAAAGTTTCAAGATAATCTAGCTAACTTTTCTAACAGAAAATTAGCAGTCACTTGACGTCCTTGAGATTTTGCTGAAGCTCAATAATTTAATAAATTCGATATTGTGAACCAGTAACTACAACTCCAATATATTCCATTACCTCATATTGTGCAAACAATAAAGATACATAACAAATTGAAAAATCTGAATTTTTATGAAAAAAACAATCTAATCAAAGACACAAAATATTTTTATTTTTTTAATGCAAATAATTGTGTTGCCATTTGCTCAATTTTAACATGGTGCGTCATGCTGTCAAAAAGTAGTGAAAAAGTTAAATTGTAAGAGTTCTATCTTTTAAAAGTTTTGTCATCTCTGTTGTTATGAGTTCTGTTCTTGATGTTTTAAGCAGACAATAAATAGATAAAGCGATTCTGATTTGGTAAGTGAAAAGCCAGTACAAACTGAAAAGTTTTAATGCCATACATGTTTCGGCAAGTCTCTTGCCATCTTCAGTAACAAATAGCGCGAATTGGATGTGAATTTTAAAATATAGTAAAACTGAAAAGCTTGTGGTTAGTGGTTTTAAGAATAAGTTCGAATATTCGCAAACTTGAAGGAGACTTTAAAAAATCTGAATAATTCTTAGATATAAAAAATGGGTCTTGATAAAAGAATTTTAAACACCCGGAAAGGACTGAAACTCTTTGTTAACGTAATTTGTTCAGTTGGCAGTGATTATCCTAATCTACATTAATACAATATTTTAAAAGCTAATCTATTGAATATGAGATATAACTATAGCTATAGCCGAAAATAAGAAAAAAAGAAAAATTTAGATATCTTTTACTAATGCGTCGGTGGATGCTTGAAAGGTTTTGTTATGTTTAGAGTTTATAGCAGCGCGTTAGCACACAATTTAGCAATTTCCACTGTGTTCAAATTGAAGTTGAACCAACTGCTAAGTTTGAATTAATAATTACCTTTAACCTGTCCAAACATGATTCAATAATTGAAAAATCTGAGCTGACTTCGAGGTGCAAATAATCAAGGTTATCATAATTGAGAGAGACTGGGTCAAGGAAGAGAGTGTGCAATACATACAACATGTATGCATATAGCATATACATTCGTTTATTGGTACAATGCAAACCAACCTCATTGATCTAAAAATACAAAAGCATTCATTCACGCTTTCTGCTGTTCCAACAAAGACACAATCCAACTTCGCAATTGTCTTTGGTTTTTATATTGTTAATCCTTTCACTTTGAGTTTATTTGTAAATTTGTTGTGGACAAAACCAAGATAAATTATGATAAGGAGCCTGACTCGGGTATTGTTTCGTGTTTTTCTTATCATCTTCCTTCCTTCAGGCGGTTTTATTTGTCTTTCCAAAATAATTTAGCCATGTTCCAGGGTTATAACTTTCTAGAACACAAACTATCGGGTCGCGGTGAAATACTGAACGGAAACAGCGGAAATAGGGGGGAAAGCGGAAATGACCGGAAGTGTGCAAAAAAGACGGTAGAGGACAGAAATAACTAGAAATGACAATATAAAAGGTAGAAAGGGAAGAAAACTCTGAAACTACAACGGGGTATGACTAATTAAGTTGTAAATCGTAAGCGTGGCACAATAAAAAACTAACTTTTGGACTATACTGAGTCCTTAGTCGGATATCGATTATGGTACAACCCGCTATCTTTAAAGCAAACCTTAAATGTATTTTGCACAATCAGAACTGACTAAAATAATAGATTATTTGTCTTCCTTCATCCGAATTATTCACGAATTATGTTATACAGACATAACTAGAAAAATGCTGATAAAACAAAATAAAACAATAAGGCACAAGTAAGGTTTATATTGCGTGCTTTACACCGTAGATACGCGTAGCGAGATAAAAAGATCTCAAGAATGTGTATTTTCTTTCCTCTAGTAGTTTGACTAGGGGAGCTATATCCGCAGACGACCAAATCCGCTGGAACACCGGTCGCCGTTGGCTCGGGAAATGCTTTTGCGAGCAGTGGAAAACGGATTATAACAGGGTGTCCAAAACAATTACAGTTGTTGAATAACCCTGGAATTTAGTGAGTAGAAAATGCCACGCAATAATATTAAAAATAGTAGCAAATAAGAAAGGGAAAAAGGGAAGTATCTAACAAGCTTATCATATAAACATAAAATATATCAAAATTTAAAATTTAACAGTAAACTATTCTATTCGAATATGCTTGTTTTTGTCATTCCTCTAGGGGGATGCCAAATACGACTTCTGCATGAATGTTTTGAAAATTGGAAGGACATGATTAAAGATGCTTCTAGAAACGGAACAAACCTGAAAATAACTTGTCCTGCCTGTCAGGTAAAATGTTTGCCGGGTACAATAAATACTGGTCAAAAATAACAAATATGTAACAAGTAGGTAGATACTAATTGCTTGGAATAACTATAAGGGCAATACGATCCAAGCAACCAGAACTCTATTTTGATTATAAATTTTGGATTGGTGTAGGAGTAGAATATTTAACAGAGAACGGATAACTGAAAAAATACAAAAACCCTTGCGTTGCAAACAGTGATGAAAACATGCATACAAGAGGAGAGAGTTATAAAAGTTCTACACTCAAGGTTTAAACTAGAATGTTCATCGAATTTAGAAAAGGTTATGAGAACGTCTAAGTTTACATAACAATGGAGTTTTGATAGGACACAAATACTTCTTTTAATGTTTGTTGACATTGATTGAGCTTGTTTTCCAAGTAGAGATTAATATGAATGACTGATACCAATATATTCGAGATAACCACCGCTTGGTTAGCCCAGTTGGTAAGGCGCCAGTTTGTTGTGCGGAAAGTCTCGGGTTCGATTCCAGGCTGGACCAACACTCAGAGCCTTAAAATAACTGAGGAGAAGGTGCTGCCTTTGCTCTAGCATCCGCAAATGGTGAGACCTTCACGTCTTCTAGGATAAGGACGTTAAACCGTAGACCTAGTATCTAGATCTTTCTGTCGAGGGACTTAAAAGAACCCACACACTTCTAGCAAAGAACAGGGAAGTGATCTTGGTGTTGTTGTCTGTCTCTTGAACTGAAGGCACTTCTTATCGGCTGCCAATTTGCGCCATAATATGTTAAAAACCTGTATTTACTTATAAAGCGCTTAGAACTCTAAAAATAAGCGCTATATAAGTAGTTTTATTATTACTATTGTTATAAACATAAAGGTATGCACTAAGCTTGTTTAAAATTAGGTAAATATTTTTCGTAATCAATTAGTTCATCATCAGAGTTAGATTCGTGTTTACTGATATTTAAACCTTCATTTCGTCGCAAAAAATTTCCTCATGTCTCTCAATATAGTTTTCTCCACATGATTGTAAGTCTTTAAAAATCGAGGTTTGGGGCGTTAGCTTTTTGTTAGCATATGTTCTACTAAACCTTTCGTCAATATTCAAAACACTCATGCTCTTCTTTTATTAATTGCTAGTCTGGAATTTTAAGTAGCTACATTGCCTGTATTTCTTTTATCTTAGTTATGTGTCTTCAGATATTGTCCTCCTTTTCGGCTCTGTTATTTTTAGTACTGTTTTTCATTGAGAATCAAAAAGAACGTTGTATTAAATCTTTCTAATTTGTCGCAGATGGCCCTAAACTGCCTAATGAAAAGAAATCCTGTCGAGGAAGAGATACCATGCAAACAGACAGACATATTAAATAAAGCACGCTACTTTTGGGTTCAAGTTGCAATATTTGAGCGCAAAATGAGAATTTGTCGTCATAACCACTATGAACGTCTGAAACAAAAGCTTGAAACTTTGGGATTTAACCGATTCTTGGATGAAATTGGTAAGAAAATTACAAATCTTTCAATAGAGACAGCAAACTTGATGACATCTATTCATGTAAATGTAATATATGTCTATATATACATATTGCAAATAGTGAACGTTTAACTTGGACAATCTTAACCCATATCCCTAGAGTGCTCAAAAGCAAGCATATACAGCCTTTATCTGGTCCTGAAGAAATTGATTGGCGGACGTGATTGGCGCAGTTGGTAAGATCTCTGCTTTCCAACCACATGGTACCGGCACTTTGCTGAGATTCGAATATTTGTGTGTCCTTCTTTTCCGCCTAAGCCAAACCAGCTTTCCAACCTTCCGGGGTAGGTAAATGCGACCAGCGTCTGCTGGGAACTAACTTGCGATGGATTAGTGTCCCGTCCAAGGGCTGTCAAAGGCTCTCATCCGCTTAACACTACAGAAACCGGAGATAAGCGCCGGCTCCATGGGCCACTTGGCTCGAAAGGATTTAGCTTTTAAATAAGTACCGTGGCGGTGAAACTACAATATTTCTCCTTGTCATATATATTTAGTAATAATAATAACAATAACAATAACAATGAAAATTAGAATGAGAATATAATTTTCTAACTGAATACGAGGCTACTCGGGATGAATTATTGCCACAGGGAAAACAGATATCCTTGAAGAGTTATCCATAGTGAAACAGACTGAAATGAGTGATAGAGAATCTTTAATGAAAATTCGTCACACCCACAAGTGCAAAAGTATATTTGCCTTCAGCATTAAGCCAGTTGTGTAAGGAAATCAATCTAGATCTATAAAAATTAAATCAGCTCATTTATGCAACATCAAAAGTGGTTCAAACCAAGTGTTATATGAATAGAAAAATAAACAAAGAACGGAAGCCTACTAAGCCTAAGTGGCAACTCAAAGTCAGCAACAACAAAAAAATCTGAGAAATTTTTTCGAAAATTAGAGCTTAAAATTGAGAGCAACAATCCTTTAAAGCCAGCTGAAATTGGCTAAAAGTGTTGGCGCAGAGCAGCTAGAATCACGTTGGCAAAAATGCTCCTTCATGGTTAGTTCGCAACTGACGTAGACGAAACAGCATCCCTTCAGAGGCTGAGACTGAGCTCTGAACTGAAAAGTGAAACAAATGGCTGTAATATATAATATAAATGCCAATACACTACAGTGGCTTTATTCTTGCTGCCCAGGATAAGAGTCTATTCACAAGAAATTATCAGGCCAATGTTCTACATAATGGTGCAGACCCAAAAAGTCGCTTCTGCAATAAAAAAAACTGAAACTATTGACCATTTAGTTTTAGCCGGGAGCATTCTAGCGCCAAACGAATATATTAACCGTTATGACAATAATAACAATAACAATAGCAATAATAATAATAATAATAATAATAATAATAAAAATAATAATTGATAAGTCATCTAAGTATAGCAGGCTAGTCCAAAACACATCTCAGAATTCCTCACTCAAGCAAAAAAACAGCATCTAGCGAACAGAAATGGTTAGGAGTGGTCACGATAACATAAAATGAAGATAGAGAAATGGAAGTTGCAAGTTGCTACAAAAATGGCGAAACATACCTGACATCGTATACAGTGTGAATACCAACCAACGACAACAGCTCCTACCAACTAAGAAGTATGAAAAGACCAAACTACAACAGAATGTAGATGATTTGAAATGCAGAATGTGCTCACAAGGGCAAGAATCTGTCACCCATATTATGTGCGCATGCCCAAAGATAGCCCAGTCTCTATACACATCCGGTCATGATAAAATGCTAAGACCATATTACCATTATGTACTTTCAGCCTATGGTTTCAATGAAGAAAGTGATCATAGCAGACCCTGGTACCAGCAAAGATCACCAGTACCGGTCCTTGAGAACGCACTGTCCAAAATAATTTGGAATATTGAATTTTATATGGAAAACAAAACCCGGAAAATAATGCGAACAAAAAGAACATAGCAGTAATGGACAAAGAGAAGAAGACATGGCTACTCATCGAAGGAACGGTTTGCAGTATAGGCCTGATATCGGACAGATGGAGGATGAAACAAGAAAAATACAGAGAGTTAAGGGCGCGTATTCAACATCAATACCCTGATTATAAAGTCAACCAAGTAAATGTTGTCTTTGACTTCCTGACAGGATACCATCAAAGCCTGAAGTACGATCTAAATAAACATTTAACATAAATGAACGACAAAGAGACACAATATCTAATAATTAAAAGCCAGAAATGGATCATATCACAAAATGTTGAAATAGTTATGAACTTTTATACCTATAAGAGATAGAAAGATCCAAACAGAACGTTGGAAGGAACAGTCTAACGGAACATTCATATTTGTAAATGATGTAGCATAGCCTAGGCCTGGTCCCGTTATGCTATTTATTATGTAAAACAAAGTAATTAACAAGTGTCAATAATAATAATAATAATAATAATAATAATAGTTTGTTTAACGTTAATTGCGAAGGAAGTGGTTGCCCATTTTTCCTAGCCAGATCAGATCAGATCTTGTCGAATTTACTAAGGGAGAAAAACTGGAGTACCCGGAGAAAAACCCTCGTAGTCAGATTGAGATCAAACGATCTCAGCCCACATGTCGAGCCCAGGAATCGATTCTGGTTCTTAGAGGTGGGAGGGACGATCGATGACCATTATGCCAACTATATGACAAGGAGAAACTCGGAAAAAATCCGAACCCCACGTGGGATTCAAACCCACAACCCTTCGTGTTCTAGTCGGATGCTCTACCAACTGAGCAACCTACAAGGTGAGTATATTAACGTGAAACAACATTATTATACATTGGTGTCAAAAGCTCGATTTTGATTGGTTATAAGCGCGCAGCTAATTCTTGCTTGCTCTGTCTCTCATACGTCATACCTGCAGAAAATAGATTTTATATATGGAAAAGTGATGTCATACCTTCAGACAATAGTTTTAGGGATGCAGAAGTGACGTCAACTAACATAACAACCAGAAGTTTGATCAGTTTTAACTTGCCAAAAAAAACAATTATTGGATTCGGTTTTAGCATGATAGCGATAATTATTATGCATTGGTCTTAAAAGCTCGATTTTGATTGGCTATAAGCACGCAGCTAATTCTGCTTGCTCTGTCTCTCATACGTCATACCTGCAGAAAATAGATTTTATATATGTAAAAGTGACGTCATACCTACAGACAATAGTTTTAGGCATGCAGAAGTGACGTCAACTAATACACTAACCAGAAGTTTAATCAGTTTTGTCATGGCGGAGTCGCAAATACAACTCAAGAATATGCATAATAAAACAACTATTGGATGATGTTTTCGCATGATATAGCGATAATTATCAAGGCCTTAGTTTATGTTATCCGCCTCAGCCTTCGGCTTCTGCAGATAACTCAAACTTTGGCCTTGATAATTATCGTTATCATGCTCAACCTCATCCAATAATTGTTAATTATCACCAGATTTTGATCACCGCTGTTAACAACAGCCGCACCTCTGTTTGAAGCAAGGAGGTGGTGAATGGATGGAACTCAATAACACGTGACAATGTTGTTTCAAAATTCTAATCAAGGGCGGAGAGTTTATCAAATATAGTATCCTAACTACATTTAAAAGAACTATATAGGATGTCTTAATTAAGTTTCTTTCCTTAATTTTTCTTAAACTCTTGTTAAAAACAATCAGTTGATATAGATTTGTTCAGTTGTCTTTATTGTATGTAAATAGTTATGTATATAATCTTTCTTGAGAACGAATTTTCGGCTGACACTATATTGCATAAATAATATACAACTTGAGATTGCTTGAAACTTGCGCAGAAATGATACTTATTTGTGAAACCATCTTTAGAGATTGGTCACATGGACAACACACATGCACACACATAAACACAGATGTGTATCCGAGGTCTATGATTTAACGTTCTTATACAAGATGTAAAAGTCAAACCATTTGCATATGTTAGGGCCACAACAGCTCCTTCTACTCAAGACCCTGAGTGATAGTCTAACCATTTGCTGTTATATCAAAGAAACACCTTCTCCTCATTTATTTAAGACCCCAAGTTAAAGTCTGACCATGTGTGTAGGTGTTACGTCATGCAAAGACAGTAGCTTCTCGTTTAATTTAAAAGCCCAAGTGATAGTCTAACCATTTGTGCAGATTTTAGGGAAAAGACAACACGTTTTCCTCATTTATTTAAGACCCCAAGTGAAAGTCTAACCATTTGAGTAGATGTTAGGGCAAAGGCAGCATCTTCCTCATTTAATATAAAAGCCCAAGAGAAGATCTTATCATTTGTGTAGATGTTAGGGCAAAGGCAGCACCTCCTCATTTATTTAAGATCCCAAATGAAAATATAAGAACTTGAGTAGATGTTAGGGCAAAGGCAGCACTTCCTCATTTAATATAAAAGCCTAAGAGAAGGTCTAATCATTTGTGTAAATGTTGGGGCAAAGGCAGCACCTTCTCATTTAACTTAAGACTCCTGGTGAAAGCATTTGTAGATGTTAGGGCAAAGGTAGCACCTTCTTCTCATTTAATTTAAAAGTCCAAGTGAAGGTCTAACCATTTCTGTATATGTTATGGAAAGACAGCACCTTCTTCTCATGTTAAAATTTAATAGCTCAAGTGAAGATCTAACAATTCCTGTACATGTTACGGCAAAGACAGAACCTTCTCATTAAATTTAAAAGCCCTAGTGAAGGTCTAACTATTTAACAATTATTTCTCGAGCCCGAATGGGCTCTGAGTCAATAGCCCACGAGGCCGAAGACCGAATGGGCTATTAGGACTCAGACGCCATGAGGGCGAGAGGAATAATTGTTTTAGTAAAATCCAACTAGTTGGTCAAAAAAAATATCGTGGACAAAACATCTTTCGCTAGTTAAAGCTAGACTTTAATATTACTTTTGCGTCAAAACATTACAAATAGTAAGTTATACGGCCAGGCGTACTCACTAGACGAAACTGAAAAATCTTTTCCGTCTTTCTGCTTCACTGCGGCAAAAAATAACTTTCAGGCAGTCATTTAGCTCTTCTTTCTTCATCTCTTCTATCGGAGTTTCAAACCTTGTTTGGCTTAAAAACTATTCTGTAAAAAATAGTTACTTTAGTTTGTCAAAAAGACGATAAAAATAG
>JAOTRI020100749.1:0-14224 GCA_028564885.2 Zoanthus sanctaehelenae
CCGCTCACTCGCTCGAAGACTCGCTCGTTCGCGCTATGACACGAAAACTCGTGAATAAAAACGATATCAAACTCTTGTCATGTAATAATCTTTATATATTAGTCAAACAAGTGATTTAAAAAATCAGTACGGTTTGTGTTTTTTTTCATATCAATGAACGAAACTTAGATGATGTGCTTTGGTGGAAAAAAAATTTCAAAATTATGATCACTATTTATCTACACTAGAATCTACAGAAGAATATTATTTATTAACTTGTTAACCTTACAGGTTAATAGCACTTCTTATTGGCCTTTTTTTTTTTGTTAAGTAATACAGTAATAAGATCATAATTCCCATTTTTTACTTGCATTGTTTTTAAAATTTGAAAATTATTTGCATAATTTGCGCAAATTGATTTTTAAATTAAAAAAGAAAGTTGCTGTGAATATTTGCTATTAAGAAAATTACAAACAGCAAGTTTTGTTTTGCGCACAAAAATAAACTTTGGGCATCAACCATTGGTTCCAATTAAACCTTGTTGTTTATCACGAGCAAGAATTGACTACCTCTTGACGAGACTCTAATGCATGGTAGGTTAGCTTCCAGCAGATGCTAGTACTGTTTTACCATCCTCAAAAGGATGGAAAGTTGAGTTATCTTTGGCAAAAGAAAGATATAAACAAAAATGTTTCAATTTCACCTTGTGTAAGGTAAACGAGATCTGTCCGACTATGCCTCCAGCTCTGCTTTGAATATATAATATAGTGGTATCCAGACGTTTAATATAAATTTGTGATCCATGATGCATAGAGAGATATTATACCTTTCATAGCTCGCGCTACACTAGGGAGGTAAAACGGAATGCAATATACCGTGTTTGCAAGACATTCATTGCAATATAATTTTTCCGTAGACTGATGGCCCTAGTGGAAACTAAACATGTCTCCATAGTGCAACGCGATCAACAAAAACAGCCTAGTGGTCCGCTTATCTCCGGTATCCGAAGTGTCAAGCGAATGAGTCTTGAACTTCTATTAGACGGGACACTAATCTATCGCAGGCTATCTCTCAAAAAATGCTGGTTCTCATTTACATACCCTGGGAGGGTAGAAAGCTAAGTAAACTGAGGCTCAAATCTCGGCAGATAAGGGAATTGGAGTCAGTCCCTGTGGTGAGAAATTAGAAATCTCAAACGAGTCTACCAAGGCCGCTAAAACTCGACCATAAATCGCGCAGCATGAAAGAACCTTAGTAAAGCAGATGTATAATGTTTTACCTTACAGAATAGATTAACAATAAGAAGGCTTTTTATATAGCTGTAAAATTAGGTTTTTCTCTTCAAACATACAATTATACAGTGAGTATTTATGTTGATGTACGCACAAGTTTTGATGAAAGCGAATTTCTCCTCGAATAATAGACTCTAAGTAATAATTTAGGTTCTCAGACATACGCATTGAGATTGCTAGTTTGAAGTAGTATTCTTAATTCTTCCGACGTATGAAATTAAATTCTGAATAGAAAATCACTGTTCGTCACCATTCACAACACATGGATTAATCAGTGAAAACAAATTTAACCTTGGGCCAAACTTTGAACAAGGGTTTAGGTTTTCAGACATACACAATGAGATTACCGGTTTGAAGTGTGTTTTTTTCTTATATCCACGTAGGTTTTTAGGCGTAAAAAATAGAATTGTAACTTTGAAATGTTTATTTATGTTGATGCTAAGATACAACACAACGTTGGATCATATATAGATCAGTAAAAGCAAAATTCATCTAGACTCAAACCCCATAGTAGTCTCAAGAACATTTTTATTTACCTGTTTCTCATTATCGTCATACAATGCCTAATGTATTCTCTTGATCGATGTTCATTTGCCCATCAGAAATCTATACCGACAATATGGGCTTTTACAATACTTTGTTGGCTTTACCATGGAATTTCTGGTACCAGTCAAATGTTCTGTAAATATTTCTAGCCGAGGTTTGTCGGAATTGACAGCTAACTTAACCGCTACGGTAGTGGGAATAGACGCAGGTGTAACAATACTTCTTCTACTTATATCGAGGCCCCCCTTATTATTACTTTTACTGCTTATGTTATTCACCTGAGCTCTTTTGTTTGCTGGGATATAGGTGCGTCTTCCATAAAACACACCACAAGTAAACTCTCCTTTATTACACGGAATCTTTAACTTGGAGTTATCTTGCAGTTCCGTTGAGGAGAGATTCCCTTCTTCCTTTGACGCGTGGCTTCTACCAGCGCGCTTGCCGGTCATCCATCGACAGTGGGGTAGTTGTGGATCGCAATGCTGAATTCTGCTAGTTAGCTCTGATCTTTCCTCAATGGACTTTGTCTCAAATTTCCTCTCCACCTTCCGGACGCTCTTTTTTGCTGCCTTCCATTTGCAGTTCGTTTTAAAAGGATTGCATTGCATTGGTGTTTCACGTAAAAGACTTTCTTGTGTAAGAAGTGACCCTTGTTTCTTGTTCATCCATTCACATAATTTGTTTCCCATCTCGCAAAGAAAATTGGGAGATGATTTTGGTGCGTCGCGCTTTCCATAACGAAAGACGGAACAATAAAGCGATGACGAACCTTTACATTCGGATGGCTTGTCAACCTTTTGATCCCTAGATGAATCTGGTTCTACAGATTCGTCACTAACTTTGGTTATATGCTGTACTTGATGCGGTGTTATCTCATCTATTGTTTGTAGATTCAACCTTTTCCCTTATAACATTGATGCAGAAATAAAAGTTAGGAATACATTTTATCAATTATTCCACGTAGTTTTCAGCTACGAATAAATTAGTTTCAATATCAATCACTAATTTATGTTGATGCCTTTAACTCTGGTCTTGTAAGCGTGGGCCTGTCATATTATATATAGAAATAAGGATTGGAGTTAAGGTATTATTATCAATTTTGAAAGAAACATGTTTTTATAAGAGCGGGATTTTTTGTTAGTTTCAGCAAATTAATTTTAAAGTTGTATTTTTTAAATAGCAAAACACTAGTTTTTCTCCTTCTATGATATGTATTGAAAGGCATATTAGAAATTAAAATGCTTGAGTCAAAACATTGTAAAAAGCTTCTTGTTTACTTTAAAAATGACATAGACAGAAAGTTGCCAGTTATGCAATTCTAAATTTTGAGAGTCAATATGTTATAACCTTACCTTGGGATATCACAACACTGTAAGCAGTAAACCACGTTAACAGTAAAGTGGTGAAAGATGAAACCATGTTAACGTTCCTGCCATAATGAAACACATAATAAGACACAACGGTTGTCTGTAATCTAGAGCTAATAAACATTACAAGAAAAAGATAAAGAAGAAGAAGACAACGAAAAAGAAGAAGAAGAAGAAGAAGAAGAAGAAGAAGAAGAAGAAGAAGAAGAAGAAGAAGAAGAGCAGAAGAAGAAGAAGAAGAAGAAGAAGAACACGAAGCAGAAGAAGAAGAAGAAGAACACGAAGTAGAAGAAGAACACGAAGTAGAAGAAGAACACGAAGTAGAAGAAGAACACGAAGTAGAAGAAGAACACGAAGTAGTAGTAGAAGATGTAAAAGAAGAAGAAGAAATTCCATATAATTAAAACATTTTTACAGGTGAAGCGTTGCAAACATATTGCAACCCAAACCTGGCTCGACACAACCATAATAATTCCATATTTTATATAGTTATTCAATTATTCATTTTAAATATTGCAAACAAAGCAGATGCATGTCTTAACACAGGAACTAACGTGTTACACTTTTTGTTTTATAGCTTGTATAAAAAACCTCTATAATGACTTAAAGTTTTTATTACGTATCTACAAAACGCGCCTATTCATAATGGCATAATACGCCACCTGAACGCGCAGCTTGTAATTCGTCAGGGATTCGATAAATGATCTCTTTATGAACTCTCTAGAGAGTGGCCATCACCTTTGTCTCAGAAGAAGAAGAAGTAGTTATAAAAAGAAGATGAAGAAGGAGGCATTTATTTGTTTCTATTTTTGGGCTAAAGTATAAAAAAAAGTTGTGATCGGTAAAAGGGAAAATTATTTCTATTGCGCGTTTTCTTACTTGAGAAAGTAATAGTTTTACATTTGGTCAGTGACCGGCTGCCGACCGATAACGCAAGACAACTTTCTCTTTTGGTGGTGTCTAATTGTTTAATGCAAAACGCTATCGCTTATTCATTCTATTTTAAATGTTATTATTTTGTTAGACAATATTTTTTAATAACAGAGCTTGACAGAACTCAAAAAATTAGTGATACACCGTGAAACAACTTTAACCCACAGCAGAAGTCAGTTCTAAGAATGTCCAAATTTTGCAGATTCGCATGGAAATTTATTTTGGTTATTGCCTAATAACGAAGTAATTTTATCAAGCGTTTAAAATTCTTGTTCGCAGAGTTTGTTTGCTTAACCAAAAAACAAAATGTTTTAATTGCGGTTCTCTTCAATCTTATTTCTTGTCACCTGAAAAAAATGACTTCAAAAAGTTCCAACTACAAGATTCATTCTAAAAATTTGCACTTTTTCTTCTCATTTCAAGAACACAAAATTTCTGCGATGTTTTTCTAAAAACGTTTCAAAATCTGATAGTTTTCTCTCACCTAGCTTGGTCTACCAACAGGGCTTTAAGGCGGGACTTAACCTAAGAGAACTTTTTCTTCAAATAAAAACTTTTCAATGAATTTATACCATGTTTCAACATATGATTACTAAACATGACCAGCAACTGCATGTTTGAGTCTCTTGTTACCATGGTAAAAGAGCCAGCTTCAATAAACTGCTGAAAAGCACCGTCTCCTTGAGAAAAAAATGAGCAAAAATAACTAAACTTAATAACTTAATAATATTTTTTACAGATGGTCAGAATGAATGTCTTTGTTTTGAGCATATAACTTTCATTTATTTGAAATACTTGCTGAGAGAAAAATATTTTTAAATATTTTTCTCTCAGCAAGTATTTCAAATAAATGAAAGTTATATTTTGAAATTATAATGAAAGTTATAATGAAGTTATAATGAAGTTATAATGAAGTTATAATGAAAGTTATAATGAAGTTATAATGAAGTTATAATGAAAGTTATAATGAAGTTATAATGAAAGTCATTTTTTTTCAGGTGACAAGAAATAAAGATTCAAGAGAACCGCAATTAAAACATTTTCTTTCAGTTCTTTTTAGACTTAAAAGTCTAAAATTTAGAAAAAAAAAAAGACTTTTTTCTTCAATTTCTCCCTGCCACACTAACATAAAACAGCAGAGTTACCTAGTTTTGGGTTTATTCCAAAGACGGTTTGCCCTACATAATATTCAGGCACAATATAATTGGCAAATTTAAAATCACAGAGCAGTAGAGTGTTTGCAATGAAGCATTTTTGCCTAGATACTAAAGCTCAAAATTATATGGGTTAAATATAAAAATGCTTGAGTTCAATTTCAACACTTTTTCAAGAAACAACACTTGAGAAGGGTTTGTGACACATCAAAAGAGAGAAAAAATATATGAAGTAACCCAAGATTTGAAGCTAAATGAGATGAATTGCACTCAGATTTCTTAAATTTATGAATGGACTCAAATAATGAATGTGAAAAACAACAAATTTTGTCTGAAATACAAGCTGTCTAAACTCTTTTATTTTACTTTCAACTTTCCATTAACATAAAAAACATTAAAAAACAATTGTTCGTCTACAGTAAAATGGAATTTTTATTGACAAACCTGAAAACCCGAGCTGAAACCACCCATTTTTTGCTGGAATATGCAGTCGATCAGCCACAGAACATAAATCTGCCCCATTGCATAATGGAAAACCCCGGATATTTTGCACAGGGAAACACGGGCCAGCGCCCACAAATGAAAGCCTTTTATATAGTCTCCAACCAAGCTAACATTCTTCACCAAAAGCTTTTTAGACTTTTTAGGCTTCCAATAAAACTAAGACAAATGCAAAATGCAGCTGGCTGGGACTAAGGCAAACACTCGTAGTGCCCCCTTTCCATGATACAGCAAATAACCAGTGCTCGAATCAAGCAAACTAGCTTATTTTTGCTATAATCACAGTGCCAATAAACAATTCTTCGATACTGGCAAGGTTTAAGCCTTCTCAGCTCTTGATGATGAGCTCAGGCACCCAAGATTTGCCCAAAAATGCTAAAAGAGGCATTTTTTCGGCCGTTTTCGCCTGAAACCGCCTCTCAAAAAAAGATTTGAAAATGAATTCGAGGTGTCACGTGACTAACACTTATCTGTCATCACACATACAGGCAATACCCAGTCCCCCAGGTTTTAATTAAAGAATAAAACAAGAGTTTTTATAGGGCCACTGTCCCCCACAAAAAGCCTCTTTTTCATACATTTTCAGTTTAGGTAGACCCTCGGCTTAAGCGGATAAGAGTCTTTGACTCCCCCTGAACGGGACACTAAGCCATTGCAGGTTAGCTCCCAGCAGACGCTGGTACTCATTTATCTACCCAGATAGTAATGCAGAAAATCATAAAATAAAATGATAATATAGCATTGGGGAGTGGATTGCGAACAAAGTGAAGCAAGAGGGGAAGTTTTCTTTTTGCGATATAATGAAAACATAAACTACCAAATATAACCATTCATCGGTAACTAGTGCGTAAAACGTATAAAATATTATATAATACAATAGTATGAATTGTTAACATATGTTGAAAGAATGAAACATGAAACTAAAATTAAAACTAGGAATGATAGCGTTAAATATTATCTTCAACAAGAAAATAGAAAAAATTATATGTCCAGATTTCATCAATCCTGTTTGGGTATCAAGAATGTAACCTTTCCAAAAATGTGGTACTGCCCTCATTGGAGAATGTTACTTCTATATACAAGAACGAAAAGCAAGAAGTTGCCTGAAATGAAGGATCAGTTCCTAAGTGAGGCACCAAAACTTGCAACTATCTGCATATGTAAAAAAATGCACAAGCAAATGATAAACTGCTGAAATGTCATAATGAACAGTGCTCGAATGGTAAATTTTTTCATCTGTCATGTATGTCTTACAAACGTTATCCAAGCAATGCAAGAACAACCTGGCTTTGCTACAACTGAAAGATTACAGTACCTAAAAGGGGATTCTGATTTGGTAGGAGAACTAGCTGGATTACCCGATAGTGTAATGTCAGCCCCTATTATTAATGATTCAAGCTCCCAAAATGATAATGATTTGAAGGCAGATTCACCTGCAACACCAATCAACATCGGTGCAAACACCCTACAGGATAGTGATGTGGAAGGAGAACCATCCACAAATCCTGACTCAGATGTTTTGTTTGTCAAAGAAACTGTCAACACAAATGTTTGTAAGACGGGTTCACTAGGGAATCTGACTGAAAGAGAATTTGCATTGATAGAGGATACACATGGCTGGTTAGACTGTTCTATAATCCACCAGGCACAAATCTACCAAAAACAGTTAAATCCAAACATTGAAGGATTTCAAAGGCCAATACTTGGTCCAATAAGAGCCTTTGGCATTATGAACACTGAAGGTAACCACTGGGTATGTTTAAGTCCCATTGGTTGCTCCAGTGGCCATGTTAATTTATATGACAGTTTTTTCATGATGTTGTCTGTAACGACATTGAGGAACAGGCTAGTAGTCTACTCGGACAGGACTTCAAGGGAATTAATGTTATTCCTCAGCAGCAACTAAATGGATCTGACTGTGGGGTATTTGCACTATAGCATTTGCTACGAGCCTTGTGTTTATGCAAGACCTCTTGTGTATTCAATTTGATATCCAGAAGATGCGTTCTCACCTTTCAAGATGTTTGAGATCCAGTAAAATGGAACTTTTTCCAACCGTTGATCTTTAATAGTGGACATTTTCCCAAGTGTTAACCTTTTAAGCCCTAACAGCGAGTAACAAATTAGTTCTCCTGACCTTACATTATCACTGCCTAATAAAACATACAGGTCGGGAGAATGAATAAAAGGAACACCTAAGATAAAATGTGTCAATGTTTAATTGAACAGTACCATAAGAAATGCACTGTAAGGCAGAACTTGATATGGGGCTTAAAAGGTGACATTCTTCATTGCACACAGTTATATATAATGATGTAAATACCCTTGTTGTTATGATACACTGTAAGTGACCATTGCCAAATCGTGTACTTTTTTATTGGGAAAAATCTCACAGATGAGGGACAGTAATTTCCAGGTAGTACCCGTAAAGTTTAAATCCCAGTAGAGAACTAATTTTAAGGTAGAATGAAAGGACCCTGTCTCTTGAAAAGCATTTTTTCATCCTGTACTAAAGAGATGTGTGGAATAAGGCCCCAATTACTGATGACTCCAGCTATTAATACATGTATTGAATTCTCCTTTTGATTATTGAGCACAAAAAAGACAAATTGGAAGGAGAATCTAGCAGTTCATCAGCAGGCACTTGAAGCTTCATTCCAAAGAGCTAGAAATATTGTTTTAATTATTTTTCTGCCTCTCCAAACCAGTGTTAGATATTAAAGGAGGATCACACCATCCATTCAATAATATTTTTATGTTTGATCAAATTAGTTACTTTTATCCACGGATAAAAATATCATTTATTACTTTGGCTCACCATTTTTTTTAAAAAACGTTTGATCAAAATAGTGTCAAGTATTTGTGTGGGAGGCTAATATGAACCTGGCAATATATATCTTTGTATGAAAGAAAGCTACATTATTAAAATTATATAATAAAAAACTATTTACAAAGAAAAGCTAACATATAAAAAAACCAAATACATGGTCAAAACGTCTCTATAGCAGATTCCAACTTATTGATCAAAAATATCAAGATAAAACAACTTTAGCTAGCAAAACCATTGTTTTGGTTTTCAAAGCCGACACTCTTCGCTACTAGTGGGCTGTAACACATAGCCTAGTTGTAGCTCAACCAATCAGAATGCAGAATTGATAATCAACCAATAGCTGGATTTTACTAAATTGAAATACACTGTAAAACTCTTTCAACTAAGCACTAGAATCCAAATAAGTGCTGCACTGGGTACTAGATTGTCAATCCCACAAGCACTACTTTTAGAAACCAGAACAAATTGTCTGTTTTAGTGAGCTTTAGCTCAATTGCTATTAATTAATATTACTTAAGTAATTCCTGAGCCAACTGCATAAGTTTTTTTTCAACAAATGTTTTACCATACTGATCAAAACGTATTTGAATAAAAACATATGTTTGTGAACCTGATGAAGCTTGTTACAAGGGTGAATAATTACTATGTAAGAAATGTTTACATTTTCTCAATAATCTTTTTTTTTCAACCATTAAGTCGTGAGTTTACAGTCAAGGTTGGTCACCTGGGCCGAGTTGTTCGAAACTGGGTTAAGATACATTAAGGATCAGAGACTTTATAGCTTAAAAAGTAATTCAGTTTAATTCTTTTTGTCAACAAGTCAACTGATGATTGGATGCTCTTGAAAATAACAGAGAAAATGATCTAAGAAAATCTTTTTGAACAAAAAAAAAAGAAACCGGGGTAAGAATTTAATCCCGGGTTAGTGCTAACTGGTGTTTCAACAACTGGGCCGTGAAACTCATCTTGCTTGAATGGATTTGCAGCTGATTCCCAATAGAGTTCCGATGTTTTTAATCACCCTCTTTTCATGCATATTATTTTCCAGGCTTAAGTAACAACAAATACTCTTTTAACAAGCTCGCTACACTTCTTGGCTATGTATTTAGATGTACCGTAAATGGACTGGGGCTTAGGCAAGATGTATGGCTATTACAATCTCGTTCCCAGAGCCACGATCCTTGTGGTCAGCGCCACGAATCGAGAGCTCTATCCATTTAAGCGGAACCCAGATTTTCGGTTCCGGTTTCAGAGAGCATGCGTGCAGGTAAAGCATAGTCTTGAACTTTCCACAAAAGGAACAAGCCTTATAGCTTTCTTTTATAGAAGTAAATGAAATTAATAAGTATAAGAGATAAAAAAACATTATAGTTTGTTTGGAAGGAATACTGAGAGACTATAGGTTTGACTTCTTTGGCGATGGCGTGCGGTACAATCGCCGATGCAATCGTTGGCAGTGAAAATTGTGTTGGAATTTAAGCGGCATAAAACATGCAATTTTCTATATAAAGATCAATCAAAAGGTACCATGGACAAGCCTGAGTGTAAGGAGGAAAAGAAACAGTCACGAGTGTTTAAAATGACAATTAGTAGTAGGGTGGAGGCATTATAGGCCCATTTTCAAAATCGCACGTTAATTCGCCATGAAAGATCGTTAATTATAACGTACACGACAACGTGTTTGCGTGTCAGCTGTGCTTTTTTGAATTTTTTGCTATCTTGCTTCCACATTACTACTACTTGATTGAACTTAACATGTCAGCGAGACCGTGTCGCGAAGCGACCGGCGGCGGCCGAAGGCCGGCCGACGAGGTCGAGCGTATCCTCCTTACCTCAACCTGAACTTTTGAAGTCGAAAAAAATGAAAATAAATAACCAGCTTAGAGAGACGCGCGTAGTAAGTGTAGAAAGATGGATCATTATGAATTGACGCAAAAATCGAGGCCAGAATTGATAGCCCTCGCTAAAGATAAGGGTTTGAAATACTTACGCCAAATGAAAAAAGATCAAATCATAAAAGGTTTGGAACTAACGGAAAAATTCCCTAAGGGGTGGGAGAACCTCAATATGCTGGAGTTTTATTATTGGCTGCGAGATCTCCCCGGCTTTACAACGGAGCTTAAAGATGAATTTAGTGATTGGAGGGACTATATCTTCGACATTGAGTACAAAATAAAAAACCACCAAGTAAAAAAGTGCCCGCACGGTACTCTTAAGTGTAATTGTCGGGCTTGTGGAGGCTGTAGAATCTGTCCTCACAACAAGCGTATAGACTCATGTATAAATTGTTATCCTAAGAATTTTTGTGAGCATAATCGAGTAAAGTATCTTTGCAAAGATTGTGGCGGAGAAGGAATATGTTCTCACGGTAATCAAAAAGCATTCTGCAAACTGTGTGGGGGGACGCAGATATGCTGGCATGGTGGACAGAGGGCTTTCTGTGTTCCTTGTGGCGGTTCACAGATTTGTAAACATAATAAGCGAAAACAATCTTGCAAAGAGTGTAGAAAGCCAAAAAAATAAATAGACCTCCCTAGACTTTTCATAACGTGAATCGCGTTATGAAAATCTTAACGCCGTAGTTTTGAACGAAAAAACACGATATTTCAATCATATTGAAAAAAAATGTAAATGAGAAAAGTTAAATTCGAGATTTGAAAATGTAAGCAATATTCAAAGAGATACAAAATAAAATGGAGTGTGCAATATGTTTACAAAAAGTTGAAACTAAAGACAATGCGGATCTAGAGTGTGGTCATCCATTTCACATTGAATGTGTCAAACATATGCATGACACATTATGTCCATTATGTAGAGCTTATATTAAGAGCAATAAGATTACTGATGAAGATTTGCATATGATGGAGTCTAGACACTCGCGAGATATTCGAGAAGCAGACGAGCAAATTGTTTTTGAGACAAATAGAAACCATAATGCATTACGAAACGTTTATAACTTGGCAAGAGAGTTAGAAAACTTGTTTATAGAGTTTCACAGAATAAGTGATGTTAATCTTTGGCGGAACGAAATCAGGGTAAATTATATGGCATGTAAACTTGAAGATGCACTTGGACTTGAAATTGGGTATGTAAACCCTAATGATGTTCAAAGAGCAAAAGGAGTACAGTTTAGGTATTTAAATATGCTTGGTAGTGATATAGAAAGAATTCAGGCTGAGATAGCATCGCTTCGAATGATCTCGGAGTGAGAAACCAACAATGATACATTTTCATAACTTAAATCAAGTTATGAAATTCAAAGATCTATCCTTAAGCGATTTCATCACTTCATCGGAACAAATACCATCCTATTCCACCAGCAACCAACATCACTGCGATCAAATTAAGCTCATGCTTTGTGTTACCAACAACGTGTGATTCTCTAGCTGGGTAGCTATCCACAGACTCATGAGTAGCAATCTTAGGAATGGGAGTCCTATGTATAACCAATGCATGTGGTAAAATAACTTTACTTCTACCAAGGTTATGCCTAACACCAACGTGTTTAATCACCATGTTAACGTCAGGATTAACACCTAATTTCATCGTATGACTCGCACGTTTCAATTCATTGTTGTAACCTACAACACTCTCAGTGTTAATCACCATTCTAGATGGCATCAACCAAGTGTTGGGTGATACAGCCAAATCTAACTTTACTTTCGCCTCTTCAACAGCAAGTTGAAATCTTTGTACAGATTTACTGATGTCCGTCTGTTTTATTGCATCTTCAAACAACACAAGAAATTCATCGCGGACTTCTTGTGCACTTCCACTCTCACCAACGATAGTACTTCGTACATTCAGCTGTGCGCCTAAGATGCAGTACACGAACGCTTCTATGGACTGATTTATCCTTCCCAACCCAGCAGCTGTAAGTCCATGAGTAGATGAACTCACAAAATGTTCATACTGCTTCCCAGATTCTGTATTGTAAATGTACTGAATTAAATCACCATCTTCAGCTCTTCCACTTTCGTCACTGAATTTGAAATGTCCAGGGTAAAGGTAACCCGTCTTGCGGTAGCCTCTAATCCAAATGTAAACTTCCCCTAAGCCATGATTTCCTCCATTCTTAAATCTGAAATCGGTATCGGGATGGATACCAAATTCATCGCATAACCTGTGGTAAGAAGGAACGTCGTATTTAGCATCTTCCTTCTCAAATACGGAATCTCCTGGGAGAGCTGTAGCACTTTGAATCCCACCAAGTTGGAATAAAATTCTACTCACGGTAAAGTAAACGTGGAACCAAAGAAAAGATCTAACTTGAGCAGGTAAAGATAACTCGCTGTCCGTTTGATCGATATCAACTGCTCCTGCAAGTTTCTCTTCAAAGAGCAATCTGGAACTAATCCCGCACCCAGTTGTAGCGCACCAAAGAGCAAAGTTGAGCTGTTGCGGCCAGTACCGCAAGTTAGGAGCTCTTAACCAGCGATGCGCCTCCGAGCCACTATGATGCGTAAGTTTCAAATACTCGCTATCGAAAACATCTCTGAAACTTATCTTGAAATGATCTGAAGGAGTTACAAAGATCCTCTGGTTCGTCAGATTATCACCCAAACTGTAAGATTCTGGTGTTTCACTAAATGGAATTGGTGGTGAGAAGAGTTTTGGTGCAGTGTTAAGTGTCAAAGCTAAAGGGAAGCCTGACGACATCCCTAACTCTCTCTTCATTTCATCTGAGAAGTAAAGACTCGGTTTGAGTTGGAGAGTGTACTCGTCAAATACAGCAGTTAAACCGCCATCACTCCCGTGAAACATGACGTTTGGTCTTCCCATGAAGTCCTGTTCCGAAAACTTCGAGAGATTCGCATTTGGGAATCGCAACTTGAACCTCTCAAACAACTTCATCTTATTATCTGTTACTGATAATAAGATTATCTTTTTAAATCAATCACCATCGGTCTTTCTTTGAAGATGCATTGAAGGTCCAACCATTCCTTGTTCGTTGAAAGGAGAAGATCACCGTGCGGGCGCAGTTAGTTCTTTTAGGATTTCTGCTCGAACATCTTTTCGTATCTGAGACAGGTCCGTCCTTTTTTGACTTTCCACTCTGTATTTCCGTCGGATCGACTGCTTCAAATTCTCGAATTTTTGCACTTCACCTAAAACGAGAGAAAACTCTTGGTCGGTAATCTCGTTATCATTCATCGCCTTGGACACCAAGTCACGGATAGTGTTCACTTTCGCCTTCGCAAGGGAAACGGTCTGCTCGTGTTTACTAACTTTATGCGAGAGACGTTTTGAGGTAAAGGCGCATCCTAAAGATACTGCACCACAGAACCCTCCTAACGCTCCCAAAGGAATACCAACCGGCGCACCGAAACCAGTAAGAGATGTTCCCAAACCACTGCCCGAAAGAATAACGGACAGCACCCCCGAACCAACACTCGTTTTGGTAAAGATCCCCCTCACCCTGTTGTATTTTTTCAGAACATTCTCGTAATGTTTCAATTCATTCTCAATCTCCTTCAACGCATCGCATGCTTTTTGAAGCCTGAAAGCAGAAGGACTCGTTCCATTTTCAGGTAGTTGCGGGTAGATGTCGTTATAGCCAGCCATATTATATGAACTAGAATGATAGCTTTAACTGAATTCGGATCGGCTCGTCGATCAACC
>JAOTRI020100760.1:0-14223 GCA_028564885.2 Zoanthus sanctaehelenae
CTCTCTAATGTTTATGGACATCCTACATACAGCTTATATCAAGACATATTAGTAATAATATTATTAGCTATATAGTTTTTACTTTTCTGCACACTTTGCGCATTTAATTTGCCCTCTCCTTCCACCCATTTTATGGCCTTCCAGAAGAAGACATTTAATATAACATGGTCAATCGTTACTTATCAGAACAAGTAGTTAGATATGTTTGATAATTACAGTGCAACATTAAATTAGATTCCATTCAAAGTTAAAGAAACCGTCCCAATTATTTTACACGCGTGTTCTGTCGTTTGTATTTTTTCATATTAATATGAAATGAATATGAAGCTAATTGTTTATTATACTTTAGGTGGTTTTTACTAATCTATGTTATTTTCAGCGACATTGCTTTGTTTATTGCCCTAAAAGGATTTATAGATAACTAAAGAGTATCTTGAAAACTTTGTCTTTTTTCTATTTTATTGTAGAAACGTGAAGTGAATACACTGTTAGGTGATATTATCAAACACATGTCACACGACAGAGCCTTTGAACAGCACTATCCTCAGGTATGTAGCGCGTCACGTCATATGTCAGTAACATAGTCTTATACCGTGAACTTGTAATGCTATCCTTTTTAACAATAATTTGTTATCATGTACTTACTTTTGGTTTCATCAGCTTCTGTCAATTCTGGCCAAAGTCTTGGAACACATGACTCGATTTGCTGTTTTACTGTCGATGGTAAGTTGTAACGCAGCAAAAGCTTTACGGATGATCCGTAATAAGAGAGTGATTTATGAATGTTATTCTGATACAGATAACAAGATATCAATGCTGCACTTGAAAATTTACAGATAATCCATTATTAGAGAGTGATTTCTGAATGATAAATACCTTATTTATAAATGGCGATTGTTTTAAAATCCTTTTGTCTTTATTCAAATTAGCCCTACCAGCCTCGTTCTAGGGATAAACTTTCAAAAGAATATGTTACTCAAAACGAAGCTAGTAGGGCTGAAATAAAAGAATATCGAAATCGCCGCCATTTATGAATAAGGTCCATTCAGATCTAGATAACAAGATCTCAATAAAGCACTTGAAAAAAATTAAAATTCTTTTAATGCAAACATATTTGTGCTGTTTTGAAACTAATTAAGTTTTCGTGTTGTACTGGGTTCGTTCTAGATCCATTATTTACTGTAGTTGAGCCAGTTGTTATCTTGTTCCAGGACAATTTTCTGCCGTTCCTCGACATGTTTCAGAAAGAGTCAGTCAAGGTGGAAGCTTGCAAGATAATAATGGAAGCGTTTGCTAAGTGAGTATTTAAATATAAGCTTTTCTCTTTTATGTCCTTGCTGTTTTTGTTGCTACTCATGAATAAGCACAACGACATCCTACAAATTCCTGCATATATAGAACAGGTTTTGGTTGTATCTTTTTTACTTCTATTAGTTAAAGTTTTCATTGTGGCTTAAACTATTTGTTTTTTTCATTGCTGTCTTAATTTAGTGATTTAACTGCATTTACAGTTATCAGCCGTTTCTTAGTGATAAGTTCCCCACAGTTGACACTTATCCACTTTGGTAAAACCACAAACGTCCCCTTAAACGAAACCTTTTTTAAAGACGCAAACTTTCAAAATTTAGGATCTATTCTCCTCCTCACAAAATTGCTAGCTAAATCGTTTACGAGGCAAGTGGCCCTAGTAGTGGGTGCTTATCTACGGTTTCTTTAGTGCTAAGCAGATGAAAGTCTTTGATTCCCTCTGTATGGAACACTAATTCATCGCAGGTTAGCTCCCTGCAAACGCTGCTACTCATTTACCTGAATTAGCTTTGGCAGAAAAGAAAGTCACACAAATATTCAAATTTCAGTACAGCCGGGGATCAGACTGGGGGTCTAACCGGGAACCGGACATCGTGCCACTTGTGCCATCACCCCTTCCCATATCAGGCTCACTAATACAAATTTTACCGACAACTCAGTTAAAGACAGAAATTTGTAAACATTGGTAGAAAGAAAGGTTGCTTAAATGTTCATTGTCCCACAATTTAAACTTTAAGTTTTGTGTCTGCCAGGCAACTGTCAAACTTGCTGCCCTTGTTTTACTAATTCGAGAAATCATGTCTCTTTTTTAAATTTTTTTTTGCCAAACTGTACCAAACGTTTTTTTTCTAGGCATCAAGTGACCCCCACCAACGATCCTGTCATTGTCAGTGCTTTGATGTTTGTGTGCAAGACGATGCATGATTCAGTCAAGTAAGACTAACTCTTACCCTAGGTAGTGGGTAGGTTAGTTATGTTAACTTAAACCCTTGGGAGAAGTGGGTAGGTAAGGTTAACTTTAACCCTACGGGGGTATGAATAACTTACAGCAAACTAGAATTTATCTCTTTCAGATATAAACGTTAAACTCACGTGCTTAATTGGAACTAAAGTGTATTTTTGGAACCGTTTTATAGGCAGATAAGTTCTACATCGTAAAGCATGAGCAGAATTTTCAAACTGACATTTCAGATTGTAGTCCTTCCTCAGAGTGAATGTTGTTTTGTCCGAAATGTTTGTTTAAACTACGTGCACTGCGCTTTAGATCTATTTGAAAAATGTAAAATTGTTTGTTTTACACTTCCGACGCAGCATTCAGTTTATGATATATATATTTTTTGGATTTTCATAAACCTTTTCACTCCCAATCACTTATCAACACTCAACTTCTCCCTACGTAACAAATACAAATAAAATATTTGATAATGAGAAAATGAGAATTGATCAAACTAAGTAAACTACTGAAGATTAAAAGTGGAATTCTCTCAAACTTGTTCAATGAAAAGTATTGGCTCAAGTTGGGAGAATTTAGCAATTCAACTGGAACTGAAAGGGTTAGTAACATATTTGCAAGGCTTAATCACTTATACCTGCTGAAATGTCTTCTTTAAATTATATAGTTGTAATGAAAAATTTAACTTAAAAGAACATAAATGCTTGCAAAATTGTGGTGGTGAAAAGTAAGTCGAGTGAGAAATCCAAACCAGAATGTGTTTAGAAAGATAGCAAGAGATTTGCAATGATTGATCATATATAATCCAAATCTGTTGTGATGTTGGGAAGCTCGATCCTAACATTCTTGCGATAAACGCATTGTCAGGTAATAATTAAACAGGTAATTTTTTCATAGGTGTAGGGGCGGAATGTACAACTGCACTAAGTATCTACATGAAAAACAAAGGGGATTGGCGATCAAGGCGTGAAGCTTAGCTGTGGCCGCCATGATCAAATGAAATGATAACTTACAAATATCGAAATTCAATTTCAGGTTTTAGACTCAATGTTCTTTTTAAATCAAACATTTAATATTAACCATGGGTGCACTTTCACGTAGCACCTGGAAATGGTTGACTAGCGTGCCTTTTTTTGAATAAATTTAGATTTGTGCTAATTATACATTTTCAAAGTCAGTAACTAATGGTTGCTTACAAGTAACAGGGTTAAAGAACGCATACTTATGATACTGATATTATCACACTGCTATTGTAAAAACGTTACATATTATTTCAACTCAATTTTTGTTTGACAGTGCATTAACTTTAGAAGACGATAGACGATCTATTGGAACCCTGATTACAACCTTTATCAGAAAGGTATTAGCTTATACTTGTTGGAAGGTTTAATGATTAAATAGTTCAATTGTTGTTTTTATTGCTGTTTTTATTGATTAAATAGTTCAATTGTTGCCTTTATTGCTGTACTTTTTGTAGTGCTAGCTTTTTTCTAGCTACTTTGATGCTTCACATTGCTGCTATGGATGTTTTCTACCATGTTCTTATTTGAACTTCTTGTAAAGCCAAAGAGATGTCATGTCTCTGAATTTCTTAGACAGGCCCGCAATTTTATGAAGAAATAAATATGCGTTTAAACAACTTACGTGTAATGCAAGGAAACGTCGATTTCGTTAACCAAAACCACAGATTTGCTGCCTGCTTATCTCAAGTGTTAAAATCAGTCACCGGATATATAATAGATGTTTCTCTTCCTTTTTTTAACTTGTAAATAACAGTCTTCGTTGTTGACTTGGTTTTGTAGATTGACCATGGCCGTGATTTTGAAGAGCAACTTAACTTTTTCATGGAGGCGCGAGCATCATTTTCAAATCTTGACACAGTGCTAGTGACCTTAGTCCAGGTGAATAGATTGCATTGACAAATTTTGTATAACGTATTTTTACACTCATGCAGAGCGTGTATTTTTCACTATTTTAGCTTGGCACAGGTCTTACAAACATCACGTTTACCAAGATAGATGTAAAATGTTTATTTCTCATTGCCTTGTCAGGGCCATAGACCTCTGTGAGATTTTTAAGACCTGTTGCCTGCCGAAACAGAGGTCAATACTTTCTACGCATGAGTGTGAAAATATCTTAAAGCCAGATATAGCAAAAAAAAGAGCTAAATCCTAAAGCCCAGTAGCCTATGGGGCAGGCGCTTATCTCCAGATTCCATCGTGTTCAGCAGATGAGAGTCTTTGACTCCCCCAGGACGGGACACTAATCCATCGCAGGTTAGCTCTCAGCAGATGCTGGTATTCATTTACCTACCCTGGAAGGATGGAAAGCTGAGTTGGCTCAGGCGGAAAAGAAGGTCACTCAAATATTCGAATCTCGGCAAACTGCTGGGATCGAACTGGGGATCTTTTGGCTGCAAAGCAGGGATCTTACCAACTGCGCCAACTATGTCCTCCCAATAGCCAGATATAGACATACTCAAATTAACTGTCGGTAATTTCAATAGCTTGAGTCCTTAAGGCAGGGCTCGATACGAACGGTAGCCAACTAGCCACAGATTTATAGAAATTCTGTTTTGGTTAGCTGACTTTTTATTCCCACCGGTCTTTTTGGCTAGTAAGCAAAATGAAATTGACTGAATTTTGTATACATTGTAAAGGGCTTGAAGCTTTAAAACTAAGCTCCCTACTGCAATTATTATTATTATTATTATTATCTCCATGTTTTTCTTTGAACTGTGTTTGTTATCTCACCTCGTTATCTTTTGATTTCATTTCTTTGCATGCTATTGCAAATGGAAGTTCTTGTCAACGATTTGTGGTGGTAACTACTTAAAAGACAAGTACGGAAATATTTTTTGGAAGAAAAAATGAAATCAAATAAAATCAATTGTTTACGATAACAAACAAAATATTACTACTAAACTGAGTTCCTTATACCAGGGTGTTAATCTTTTAACAATGAGGACGCGTGACATAGTGAAAGGCAACCATACAAGAAAGACAGCTTCATTTATTAGAGTAAGTTTTTTTACCCACTTTTCTGTGTAAAAATGAAATATTCTAATCATGGATTCCCATTTTGTTTTACTTTCTTTGTAGTATCCTTTTTTCCCTTAGCATGTATTTCTAGTTTTTCAAAGTATTCTTTTTACTACTTAGTATCCATCTACATATTATACATCATCTGTAGTATCCTTCTTCATCTTCTGTAGTATCATTCTACATTCTCTGTAGTATCTATCTACGTACTTTGAATTATTCTTTTACACTTCTGTATTATCCTTCTACATCGTCTATAGAATCCTTCTACATCTTTTGTAATAACCCTCATCTTCTGTAGTATCTTTCTTCATCTTCTGTAGTATCATTCTACATTCTCTGTAGTATCTATCTACATATTTTGAATTATTCTTTTACACTTCTGTATTATCCTTCTACATCGTCTATAGAATCCTTCTACATATTTTGTAGTATCCTTCTACATCTTCTGTAGTATCCTTCTGTAGTATCTTTCTACATATTTTGTAGTATCCTTTTACATTTTCTGTAGTATCATTCTATATCTTCTGTAGTATCCATCTTACATATTTTGAATTATTCTTTTACACTTCTGTATTATCTTCTACATCGTCTATAGAATCCTTCTACATATTTTGTAGTATCCTTCTACATCTTCTGTAGTATCCGTCTGTAGTATCGTTTTACATCTTTTGTAGTATCCTTCTACATTTTCTGTATTATCCTTCTACATGTTTTGCATTGTTATTCTGCATGTTCCTTCTACTTGTATTGTTTTATCCTCCGTCTTCATCTGTAATTGTCTGCTACTTCGTCTCCAGTATCCTTTCTTATGTTCCTTTTTCGTCATTTGTTGCATCCCTATACTTGTATTTTAGAATATTATGAATCCCCTGATTTTATGTCGTAAACATTGGGTCTAACGTCAATTGCGAAGGAAGTGGTTGCCCATTCTTCGTAGCCAGAGGCTAATATTTAATCGCTCGACGGCTCAGATCTTGGCTTGAAAGTCAAAGTATTATGTTACCAGTAATTCACTACTTCCTCATTGTAACATACCTATCTGTAATAGAAATGCTGTCGAACCTCTCGTTACGAACAAAATTGTAATAAATTTCCTATTAAAAACCTGTATAATATGAATCTAATACAGACGACAGATACAAAATCTTGATCTTGGAAGTAAATTCCTAAAAACTTCTGTACTATTGTTTATGGACACATTTTGGACCAGTTGTCGATAATTTGTGGTATGTACCATTTTCTTTTGGTGGATGGACAAATTGTGACACTTTAGAACCAGAACATGTCATAAGTTTAGTTTTTAAAGCTTGTATGAAATATCGTAGATTATGTAAGTGCTCCGTTGAACTATAAATCACAGAGTTCGATTTGATGTTAGCGTTGTTAGATTCATTGGACACATTTTGGACCAGTTGTCGATAATTTGTGGTATGTACCATTTTCTTATGGTGGATGGACAAATTGTGACACTTTGGAACCTGAGCATGTCATAAGTTTAGTTTTCAAAGCTTGTATGAAATATCGTAGATTATGTGCTCTGTTGAACTATAAATCACAGAGTTCGATTTGATGTTAGCGTTGTTAGATTCGTAGAGCAAAGAGTCGAGTGATTTCTCTTTCTCCTTTGATAAAGCTTTTTTGAAAAAAATTTTTAAGAGTGCTTTCTTCCATATTTTGTCGTCAATAATCTTTCTCCACTTGGTTGATCGCAGAGAAATTGACAACAAGGCTTTGCGTTAAAACCTGGTCGACCAACGAAGGACATGGAAGCGAGGCTAAGTCAGTGAACGACATTTTGCCTCGAAAAACGATGGCGTTGAACGAGTTTAGGAAGCGTTTGTGGAACTCAGGCAAATACAGCAGTCAAAAATACTTTGACCATAGTGCGGGTTTTTAAAGTGAGGTCATCAACTGCAAATAGTGACTCTCTTATAGGGACATCTCTAATATAGACAATATGGACACTTTTTTTGTCTCTTCGGTGTCCATATATGAGATAGGTTCGACTGCATCTGATTCTTGTTAAAGTAAAATTTGTTTCCATTTCCTTCCTGCAGGCCTGTGTGGCGTATTGTTTCATAACCATTCCATCTATTCTCGATATTCTCACAAGACTTAAGCTCTACCTGTTATCAGGTCAAGTGGCAATGGCCAATCAAGCACTGAGTCAAGGTACAGTTATTGTTAACGTTTCCATAGTATAAGCTTTTACGTAACAAAGATTATTCTATGTGTGGCTCTCTAACTCTATTTCCCGACCCTCAATTGACATCGCTTCTTGCACTTGCAGAAATGTTTTTTGGGAATCAAAAGTAGTCCTAAGAAAATTTCCGCCCAGATCGGCATAGATCCCAGTGTAAGCCAGTGTTTATCAATACTGTATGTATGTGCGAGGATAATTCCATTTTCGTTGAAAAGATTACTCAGTTTTAACTTTCTCTAGATCTTAGGTCTGAGTCGAGTACTTCCAACTTACTCAGAGTCGCCTGGTAAATTTTGTTTTGAGGATCTCACACAAGAAAGCTACACAATGTTTCGTTGACCATAGTTCAAAATCACTTCAGGCCCGCTCAATACCGCACCGTTGGTAGATTGTTGAGAGCTTCATATTAAATTTTTTAAGGTTCGGTAGTTTTTACTAGTCAAGGTATTTTTTCTCATCATGCATTAATGTTTTACTGAAACTTTCTAAACGATTCCTCCGCTCTTTAAGAACACACTTGTGACGGACAAGGCCGTTGTTCAGTTTTGGTCGTAGAAAATCCAGTATTTTATAAAAGTAAATAGTCTGTTTGTATTTCCACTGCTTACAATTAGAACTGAATTACTCACTAACACTTTTGTCTTCCCGAGGTTCACCTTCAGCCCTTTGCTCTCGAATGCCTCCTTTCATTTCCAGAATTTTTTTCCCTCGTCAAAACCAAGTCGTCCGCATACAACATCTCACACATTGAACCACTTCTCACACTCTCAGTAACCAGCTCTCTCAGATTTATGGCTTGCAATTTTCAAATTAAATACTTTTTTGGGAAGAAATTAAGTCGAATTTTGTTTTTCTTTTTTCATTTTTATAGCGGATGCTTTTTTCAAAGGAGCAATTAGTTTAATACCAGAAGTTCCACGAGCAATTGGTGAGTGTCCTTCCTTCTAGGTGTAAAAGCTTACAAATGTTAGTTTAAGTCATATTAGATTTCCTTGACATGACATAGCTAATAAATTGGCTCGGTTTTGTACGAGAAAGAATAAAATACAGTGAAATCCTATTGCTTGTGGGACGTGGCTGAGCGATAGTTATAGGTATAAACAACTTATGCGTGCAGGTTACATGACCCTTAAAGTTAGCAGTCATAGACAGCTGTTTCGGCCCTTTTACACCTTACTACTGTAGTCCTCAGCAGAAGAATTCAGTCATTTGTCAATGGCTGTCTCTGCAAAATCCTTGGCATAAGATGGCCTAAAAAGATATCAAATCATGAGCTGTAGCAGCGCACAGGTCCACTACCCCCAGCCATGGAAGTCAGAAAGAGAAAATGGTGTTTGATTGGCCACACCTTGAGGAAGGAGGAGCAGAATATCACTTGGCATGCCCTGCGTTGGAACCCACCTTGCAAGAGAAGACCTGGACGACCAAGAAACACTTGGCGTCGCTCCTGGGAGGCTGAAATGAAAGAAGTTGGTTTGGACTGGCACTCCATGGTTCGAATATCAAAAGATAAAAAAAAGTGGAAAGAGCTCGTTGGTGGCCTATGCTGCGCAAGGAACGAACAGGCTTAAGTCAAGTTACACCTTACTCACATGAAATTGCGACCGGGCAAACAGGCTTTGTACAGAATATCATAACAACAAAAATATTTATTTAAATATAATCAAACCTGTGATAGCGTAATTTTTTTGCGAGTCAAGGACACACTTATTAACAATTATTCACCAAAGTGGAAGTAAATAGTATATACCAAACAATAGTATATATAGTATTATTAAATTTAATAAAACAATTATTCCATTCGTGCTTGTTGGATATGAGATGATTATAGCCAACTCGGCGCTGCGCCCCTCGTTGGCTATTTACCATCTCATATCCAACGTGCGCTCTTGGAATAATTGTTAATTATATATTAGTATAAAGTATATACCAAACAAGCTGAATGACTTGTGGATCAAAGACTAACACTTTTTGTGATAATAGCTTGACAACATACAACTGTTCGGAAAAAAACATCATGTCGTGCGACGCATGCGCGCTCAAAGTCACATGATACGAAAGTCATGTGATGTCTCGAAGACGAAGCATGGTTCATTAAAAGAATATCCGCTTCAGAAACCAAAGCGAAACGGGAAGCCATTTTGTTTTGTTTTCACGGAGATAGGAGGTGAATATAATCTTGGATAATCACCTCCAAGTTAGCCAATCAGCGTGCGCGAAAAGTACTATTCACTTTTTTGGTACCTACTAATATCCAAATATGGATTGTTACTAGTTTGCCCTAGACTCCAAAACAGTCTTTTCTTCGCCGGAAGAATCCTATCGTATTTATTTAATAGCGAACTGAAAAGAGGAACTGGACGTGCGAATGGGAGCTAAATGGAACGGGGATATGTCTACCATCGACAGGGATATGTCTACCATCGACAGGGATATGTCTGCCATCGACAGGGATATGTCTACCATCGACAGGGATATGTCTACCATCGACAGGGATATGTCTACCATTGACAGGGATATGTCTACCATTGACAGAGATATGTCTACCATCGATAGGGTTCACATGGTCATGAAAAGTAATGAAATTTGAAAATGCATTTTCCAGGCCTGGAAAAGTCATGGAATTTGGGAAAAATAGCAAATTTTATGGAAAAGTCATGGAATCTTATTATTTTCCTTGAGCTATGGTTTTTGGCATTTTAATGTAATTGAGCGCCACTGTGCTGAGATGAAATGATAAAATTGCATTACATTAACAAATTTAATGTTTTGCTCTAAATTCAAGAACGTTACACTGTCTTTCAGTGTACAGAAGATGTAATTGATGTTTAAAGTTGAATTAAAGAGCGAGGGACCCGTTGTTTAGAGTGAATTCTTTGATTTGTTGATATTTCTGAGTCATGGAAAATGGCATTTGGTCGTGGAAAAGTCATGGAATTTTACTTCTCATTCTCGGTGTGAACCATGATTGAGTTTTATCTCGCTAAGATTAAGTTGTTATTGTTCTCTATTTTATTGTTCGCTACCGGTTTTAATTGTACGAAATTTGGGGCGACTGTCTGTAATTCAGTAAAACAATAATTGATTTATCTTTTAGAGGTTGACCACAAGTGGAGATCGTCTGAATCATATCTTGTCTGCTATCTGAACAATTTTTTTGCAACCTTGCTAGTTGTCCCGGTAAGTTAGATTCATGCTTTGAACGTTGGATAATTACTTTCATTTTAAGTTTAGCGCTAACATATTTCACGATTGTAAAGCTTCCCATCTTCAAGCCGTTAATAAGCTCGCTTAAACTTCAGAACTTCAATGGTTCTAATTTCATAGCTCTGAAAAAACTGGTGACTGAAAAAATGACAAGCGTGGGCGCTGGCCCAAGCTGGACTTATCCACGAGTTGCCTCGTATTCAAGGTTTCAAATAATACCGCTGGCTGTTAACTAACGCGGGTTTGCACGTTTTCCACATTGCATGTCGGTAGATTGATAGATGGATAGATTGTAAAGGTAAACCTACACTCAGCCTACCACAGGTAGCCCGAGTAATAAGCAGCCCCCTCGAGCCGAGATGCTTCTTTATACTGTGTAGAATATGACCATGTGGATACATTTTCCGAAAGTTACAATATTTAGTAATTCTTTTTTCAATAAAAACAGTTTATTGTCTACTTTTAATTTGAAAGAGGCAGCTTGGAATTGTTTAGTAGCAACGCTTTGCGTGATTGTGAGTGCAGAGTATGGCGTGAGTCAAGGCAATAGTGATGTGTTCAGGAATTAATATTTGTCTCAGAAACTGGTGAATCCTGATTTGTGAAGTTAGAACATATGAATCTTGTCTCCGTGGCAGCACAACTCCTAACTGAAAGTGCTTCATCTACACTTTGTTATATAAATTCATTTTAAAATTATATTGCAGGATCACCCGGATCAAGGTACATTATATCTGGTACGAGGTCTATTGAATGTTATTCAGGACTACACTTGGGATATAAACAATGACGCTAAGATCACCATATACCTCAACGCAGTTGGACTGTTATCTGCTCTCAGCCAGGTAGTGAGATCGTTTCTACGCGCTTTAACATACAGCTAGTATTTTTTGTAAAAATTTACTACTAGTTTGTTTTATGGCCTGATCTTAGAAGTTCATAATTGTGGATTAAAACAAAATTTGATAAGCAAAGAAAAAGGCGAGACGAAGGTTGTGTTAACATGGTCACTTTCCAAAAAGTATTTGTTTGTCAATCATTTGTATGTTTTAGCCAAAAAAGCATCAAAATTATTCAATTGTTCTTCTGTCAATCAAACTAAAAAAAGACTCGTACGCGCGCAAAGTTACCCTTTGCTTTTGTTTTCATTTTTGGCGCGAATTTTTCCCGCCTTTGGTTTTAAAATGATTAAATCTAAATGCAGACTTAAAAAGACACCCTACCTTTTTATTTTCTTTGTAATGAATTGTATTAAGAGAGAGCCTACGAGTTTGCTAATTGTTTGTGTTATTACCTTAAAAGTTATTATTTACTCTCTTTTAGGAAACATACATTTATAATATCGACAAAGGTATGTTTTTGTTTTATTCGTTTTGGCTTGTTTACCGTTTCGCCTTCCATTACAACATTGTATAGTTAGCGTATTTTAGTTTTGAAGTCTGAAGTTTATGAAAGTTATTTTTAAGATTTCTTGTTTCTCTTAAGGGGGCTTTTCAGTCAAAAACCGAATTTTCACCAAAGCTTAAAATTGTTAAAATTTTTCCAGAAACAGCTATCATATTTTAACTACCCAATACAAAACAATACCACAACACTGTTGTTTGGCTCTTTTGTTACGATGGCAACAGACCCAAATCCTATAAGGTGTCTTTAAAAGGGCCTCTCCTGCTAGCAAAAATCTAGCTCTTTAAATAGGCTAACAGAGTATGAAAGTATTTTTTACAGATAACATTTATAAAGATCTGAAGACAAACTAATATTTGTTCTTGCTGAGAAAAAAATCTTTGAACTTAAAACTTTTGAAAATACTGAATTTTTCGCTCCAGCGCTGATAGTGATTTTAGTTCATTGAATAAAAGATATTGCTTTCACAATTCCTAAGTGCAAGAGAAGCTGGTACTTTAAAAGTGCAGTTTGAGAGAAGTGTTACCGTGGGACCATCTAGGCATAATTCATGCAGCCTACAAAACTAGTATGTCTAAATAAAAATATTCCTGTAGTCAAGTTTTTTAATTATCTCAAAATAAATTAGTTCCAAAGTATTTATGAGATATGAAAATAGTAGAGAATTTATTCTTAACTTTGTGTTTATTGCAGTCGACTCCAACGACAAACTGTATGGGTGCGACAAGAAGTTCATAGCCGAAGTCAGCGAGATAGTAGCGACAATTATTGAGACAATATTCGAGCACTTGAAGTCGCTAAAATCAGTTGAGGTATTTCTAAAATACAAAGTTGTGACACTAACAACAGCTACAAATATCCGCAAACTAAAATGATGTACTACATTAGCTGGCTGTTACATTGTCGAATAACGTAATTCTTTGAAGGACTTGAATTCTTACAAAATCCCGGGTTTCATTTAGAGGCGGGCACCGGGCAAATTAACCGGCTGTGAAGGTGACTTTGCCCGGCTGCTTTTAAACATCTCAACAAAATAAAAGTTTCGTATGTTTTTTTTTAACGTGACGTCTTCCGCAGACGGATGCTCGACTGTCAAATCCAAATGCCCTCCTGCATCAAATTGTAATGAAACCCCAGCTGAAAATATATTATTTATGTATACATTAATGGATAACTGAACGCCGAAATTAACATATTTTAGTGGTATAGTAAATTAAATTTGTAGTGTTTTTTTTCAACCTAGTCAAATCACATTGAGAATTTGGGCAGCTATATCTCAAAGGCATTTTATCCTAAGGTTTTGAAACTTTCAGTATTTGATACTTCTAAATTGATCTCTTTTACGGAAATCTAAAATTTGGTTTCGCTTCATGGGTTCGGTAATTAAGTGACAAACTCTCTCCACACTGAAGATGGCATATGTAAATGCAAAAACATTTCTGCCTTTAAAAACAAAAGTGTAATGTATTTTCTTAAAGTAGTTGTTAAATTGCTGCTCCTTAAACTTTTCATTAATGTGATTGACGATGTAAAACCACCTCGAAATTAATTAAAATCTCCACCTTGCCCATCTCCTTTGTCCCAGTCTCTTACTCGGTTAAATTGTTAATGGTTACATTATCATATCGGTGTTCATTTCTTGCAGAATTTAAAGAGGCAGTCTGCCATTGCTCTTGGTTTCTTCAACAGGTACCTTTTGAACTTTATTGTTGCAATTTGTACTTAGCATTAAAGTATCCTTTATTCCGCTTATTTTCAACTGCTGAGGTAATTGTTGTAATCAGCAATTGTCCACTTTAGAAAATAATGGTAAGCTGGGGCCGAGTTCACATACAACTGCTGCTTTGAAATTTTACAGTATGCAAAAGGACCCGGACTCATGAAAAGCTTACGTTGTTTTGTTAACAAAGATAGTTTAAAAAGAAATTCTTCGAACACAAAGTCTTCGACATCTTTCTCAAGTTTTACTCAAGAAATATTGTCTTCTGTCACTCAATTATTTCTCTAAGTCTCGATTTATCACTTTCCTCCTTCTTATTTCTTTTTTGTCCTTGCCTGAATTTGTTATTTGAGTGTATATAAGTTTTAACTCGATTGATGAAACT
>JAOTRI020100771.1:0-14223 GCA_028564885.2 Zoanthus sanctaehelenae
CCTGTTCTACTTTTCGCAATGATTTCAGTTACAAAATTCAAGTTGCAGGAGCCATTGCGCCGTGTAACATGGCTTGCAATGGCTGGTTCAACTTGTCTCGCAATGGCGTTGCACAAAAAATTGCCTCGTGTAACATCAGCTTTAGGGACATTAAATTTTGCGTGTTATTTGAGCACGAAATTTCATGTTTGCGAAGACAAAATTTTATGTTTGAGAACACGAAATTTTGTGATTGTGAAGCCAAAATTTCATGTTGGCGAAGACGAAATTTCATGTTTGAGAACACGAAATTTTATGTTTGTGAACACGAAATTTCATGTTGGCGAAGACGAAATTCCATGTTTGAGAACACGAAATTCCACATTTGTGAAGATGAAATTTCATGTTTGTGAAGACAATATTTCATGTTTGAGAACACGAAATTTCACGTTGGCGACGACGAAATTTTATATTTGCGAAAACGAAACTTTATGTTGGCGAAGACGAAATTTCATGTTTGCGAACACAAAATTCCTGAAATTCTTGAGTCAAACACGAAATTCCTGAGTCAAACAAGAAATTCCTGAGTCAAACAAGAAATTCCTGAGTCAAACACGAAATTCCTAAGTCGAACATGAAATTCTAGAGTCTTCGCAAACATGAAATTCCTGAGTCTTCGCAAACATGAAATTCCGTCTGTGCCAACATGAAATTTTTGTCTTCGCGAACATGAAATTTCGCCTTCGCAAACATGAAATTTCATGTTCGCCAAAATGAAATTTTGTCTTCGCAAACATGAAATTTCGTCTTCGCAAACATGAAATTTCGTCTTCTCAAACATGAAATTTCGTCTTCAGAAACATGAAATTTCATCTTCGCAAGCATGAAATTTCGTGTTCAAATACGAAACATGTCTAAAACAAACACGCAAAATTTAATGTCCCTAACGGGCCACCGTAAGTTAGGGTCCTGTTATGGTTTAGTTTGTATTATGAAACAAGAGTACTTCCCAATAATAAATTTGAAAATATTATTATCGTTATAGACAATTGAAGAAAAAAGTAAAAAAAAACTTTTGAGAATTGACGCGAACAGGCTAATTTTGATAATCAAAGGCACCGAATGTAAAGCTGAAGCTTGAACCGTAAAAAATAATACATCTCATGTAATTAGTTGTTTTCGAATTACTCGGAAATCCTTTGCGAACTAAGTTCAGTAATTCAAGGAAAGATAATAACAAAAAATAACCAATATTTTAGGTGCATTCGCACGTCGACAAGACAAAAAAATCTCTTTGATTTAAAAAACATCGCTATAACGTGTTAATGAAAGCTGGGAACCTGAAAATATTTTTTCTTGTGTTTTTCATCTCGAAACTAAACGCACCAAGGTCAAGCATTTAGTAAATCTATATTTGAATGCTGTAGGATTAAATTATCAAACAATGGGTTAAATCGATTGAACTTCGCAAAGACAAAGTGATTCAGTTGAACAGAAATAGATGATGAAATTTTGTAGTTCTAGCAAATAATGAAATCTATGGTTTATATTAATGTCCCGTTTACTTGCTAAAAGTTTCAGAATATTAATATTTTTCAGTGAACAGTTGCTAAGCTAATGAACTTATCAATACAAACAGGAAATATCTTGCCAAACTCAAGATTTTTCTTAAAATCTGTCCCATTTTAAAATCCCACGATAAAACAGACTTTAGTAACTATAGGTCAATTTCATTACTGTCGGTCTTCAACAGAATTTGTGAAAAAGCCGTTTATAATAGGCTAAGTAATTTTTAGAAAAACTGCAGATTTTTTGCGATATCCAATATGGTTTCAGACACGCCGGACCATAAACTTTACACATGCGCAGTATTCATAGATTTAGCCAAAGCGTTCGGCCTGTGGGATTGATCATGCTCAATATATACTACTGAAAAAAACCTGATGTTTATGGAAGAGGAGGGTGTCTGCATGATTGGCCCAAATCTTATATATCTGTGATAGAACTCAAAATACTTGTATTAACAATTATATCTCAAAAAAAGCAATCAAACGCTTCGTGGTCCCTCAGGGCTCTATGCTGTTCCTTTTTACATCAGTGACATTTGGATGGCTTTTAAAGTCATTAAATTCCATCTCTTTGCTGATAATACCAATATAATTTATTCAGACAAAAATCAAAAAAATCTTGAGCTGGCCTTGAACAGTGAATTAATCAAACTACAAGAATAGATTATTGCTAAAAAAACTTACAATTAATATAAAAAAGTCAAACTTTGTTGCTTTTCTTTTCGTATCGAATGCAATGTTCAGTTCAACATCAAGCTGTCTGATGTTGTAACTAATAAGTTTTTTATCTTGAACAGAAAACCTAGGTTTGGTACTTAGCGGGGTGCAGCTTGACAGCAAACTTTCTTGGAAGCCAACATAAATATTGAAGTATTTTGAAGTGCCTTAGTGTCAGACAGTATTTCATATAGTTTTTACATATTGTCAATGAGTTTTGTGTGAAAAAACTGAGTCGGCCCTGTATAATAAATTTAAGATGACGCTGAAGTGAAATAATAAAAGAATAAAACATTAAAAGAATAATTTAACTTAGTGTCCCAAGTTGCTGTCATAGAGAAGAAGAAAATTAATCAATACAAAAAATGTTACGTGTAACTTGCCTGCATTTCACATTCTTGAGGAACTTGTAAGGTTACTACTCAGTTGGAACTGTTAGCAAGAACAACGGATAAAAAAATGGACTTGAAAATTATTTCTTTTAAACCGGAGATTTAGATGTCCTCGTCGTACTATTTATACTTTTGGAATAATCATGTTTTTACCTTTTCTGTAATAACTATAGTTATCGTACGTTTTTAGTTTGCCTCGACTGGCTTTATAGCTATAAATTATGCAGGTTAAACGGGTCTTGTAAATTAACGCAGAAGGCTAAAATTGTGAACGAAAACTTTAAACGTAAATTTCAAAAGTTTTTGACAGGATATGGCAAGCCGATTGTAGCAAAATTTAACAAAAGATACATTCAATGAACTTTAAATTGATTCAATTTGCAATCAAATACTTTCAACAATTTATTTAATGCCATATTCAGTATTCAATACCAATGTTTGATATTCAATACCATGTTCAATATTCAATATCTTATTCAATTAATGGTTAATACCTCATTATAACTTCAGTACGGATAAAAGTGGTCTTTTAGTTACCCCCGCTGGTGGGGATAAGATAATTTATGTATAAACATCAAGATTCTTGTTAGTCGATCGTTTTGTCATGAAAGTTTATCAAGAAGGAAATGTTACTAATATTTTTGTCTCCTTGATCAATCGTAACGCAAGATCTAGAGATCTTATACAATGTTATTGTCCACAGCTTCAGATCAATCTACAATGTGTGATTCGATGCTTTGCGGCTTCAACCATTTAAAAAGACCAGTTTTATCCGTGGTGAAGTCGTATAATGTTATAAAATATTCAAGACCAAATTTAATATTCAGTACCAATATTCAATGTTCGATACCAATATTCAATGTTCAATACGAATATTCAATGTTCAAAATCTTATTCAATGCTCAATAAATGATTTAAATTCAATGCTTAGTTCAATATCCAATAAATGTTCAATTTTCAATGACTGTTTTAACTTCAATGCTACATTCAAATAAATGTAAAAAACATCAGTACTCAAATGTGTTATTTCAAAAAGGTTTTAGGGCATTCAATATTCAATGCACTTCAGAATTTTCAACTCCCTCAGTCCTCATTCAATCGATGTTCCAAAAGGCACGTTATTATGGGCTTCATCTCGTCCCATATTCCGCTGGCAATTGGTTTTTCGTTTTAAAATGGTGGACTTGGCGAGCAAACGTTAATTGAAAGAATTGTATATTGAACTATACATCGAAACTATATCATATGTTGAACATTGAATAATATATTGAGTATTGGTATTGAGCATTGAATATTGGTATTGAATATTAAATTTGGTCTTGAATATTTCATCAGGTATTGATCATTTAATAAGATTAAGATATTGAATATTGAACATGCATTATCATATTGAATATTGAACATTGGCCGTATTGAATACTGAATATGGCATTAAATAAATTGTTAAATTAAAAGTATTTGATTGAATATTGAATTTTCATTGAATGTATCTTTTGCTAAATTTTGCTACAACTGGCTTACCATAACAAGATCAAAAATTTCGACATTTGTCGCTGTTATCTGTCAAAACGAAAAATAAAAGGAACTGAAACAGGAAAAAAAGGAAAAATTACGGAATTAGTGGAATAAACGGTTAAAATAGGAAACAAGAAATGGAAATTAAAACGGAAAAATATAAATAAAAAAGCAAAGAATAAAAGAAAAACGAAGATACTTTGAAACGACCGAAAAATAACAAACTAGCAAAAATGAGCCTTAAAAATTGCAAAACTTGAAAGTTTTGAAAACAAGAAAATATTCGTCGAAAGACTCTTTTCCTTTTGACCATCTCAGTTTTAAAGGAGATTGTAGACAAAAAACAGTGACAAATAGAAATAAACGCAAAACTTAATTGGAATCTCGTTTTGTATTCTTTTACATACATCATCAGAAGTGACGGTTAATTGTGTAGAATTTGAACTGAACATAAACATTTTAACTATTAAATAAAAAATATGACATAAAAGAAAACACAAAATTAATAAAAAGACAGTTTTTCGCTGCTGACATAATCATTTAATAACGGCTGTAACTATTTGAGATCAATAGAGTCTCGCACGAGCCCATAAGTAGGAGCGAGCAACTTTAGTACATGTTCTAGTGTCACGGCGGTTTTACGAACTGACTTATTTTTAGTTCAGTTATTGTGAATTTAAACCAATCATATTCGTCCAGACTTGATCAATAACATCACTGTTAATTTGTATGAATTATCTGATTCTTTCGGGACTGAAACTTTAATTGGAATTTCCCGGTAAAAGCGATCCAAAAATAAAACAGTACGTTGGGAGTTACTCGCTCCTACTTATGGGATCCTGCGCCTCGAAAAATTCCGAACCCAAGTATGCTTTCTTTAAAATAAAACTAATTTAGGAATTCAAATTTTGACCGAGCGCAGGGGACTGGTACCTGTGACGTAGCAGTAGGCAGATGTCCTTCGCTGTCATTAATAATTTACAATGAAAAGCGTGACCAACAAAGTGTTTAAAACTGAATTTCTTAATTTCTCGCAGTTCTTTAAACCGTAAACGTTCAAACGTTTGTCTTGGCAGTGATATGAACCGAAAGCTGCGCATGCTCCAATGTCATTACACCAGGAACTCATATCGAATTAATCGGCTCCGTCAGGCGTCAAAAACGACAGCTGTCACAAAACTGTCTTATTATTTGCACATTTAAAAATGAGTAGCCTGATAACTTATTCGGAACACAGCGTAATTTTCGGATGTTACTAACAACGGACACGCGATACATACGATCAGCGGTTCAATTCCATACTGTATCAAGAGTCGATTCAAAGATGTTTTGGGCACACACGATACATGCTATCAGCGGCTCAAACTCAAATACATTAACATGCCGAAATCTACTCACAGCACTCACTTTCTATTGAAAAATTACAAGTTTAAGAGTAGATAAGTTAGCATGTCTGCGTGTTTGAATTCAATTTTTGTGCTGTTTTTTATGATGCCACGTAGAAGCTTTTACAAGCAAGATTTTCTTCTAAAATACACAAACCAAATTAAGAGATAACGTCGCTAAAAAACAAATGTTTGTTTGAACATTTAACACAATGTTCACTGATTTCCGTTTAACGAGATAGAAATATGAAATTACAACAACAATACAACAACTTATATTTAATAGTGCATGGACAAAGCAGGATTTGACGAAATTACTGAAATGTTCTGTGGGAAACGTTTTTCGGTGTTTTAAAAAACAGAAATGGTTAGCCCAGTTGGTAAGGCGCTAGTCTGCTGTTCGGGAGGTCTCGGGTCGGATTCCCGGCCGGACCAACACTCAGGGTCTTACAATAATTGAGGAGAAAGTGCTGCCTTTGCTCTAACATCTGCAAATGGTTAGACTTTCGCGTCTTCTCAGATAAGGACGTTAAACCGTATGTCCAGTCTCTCGATCATTCTGTTGAGGGACTTAAAAGAACCTATACACTTCTCGCAAAGAGCAGATGGGTGATCCCGGTGTTGTGGCCTGTTTCTTCCATTGAAGGCATTTCTTATCGGCTGCCAAGTCGCACCTTATCATGTAAGCCGCTCCGGCGGACTTTCTAAGACCCTCAACTTTCTGACCTCATCTGTATATACTTGTAATCAAAAGTGCTCTTTACCAGCTGCTAGGTTAATACTAAAACAATATCCCGCGACCCGCAATATTTACTCGCGACTTGCAACATATACCCGCAACCCGCGACCCGCAACAATGTACTACATAATTAATCAAGAAAGGAATGAGTAACATAAATTAAAAGACATAAAATAATTCACGTACAAGAAATTTTGAAAAATATTCAACCTCCCTTCATCCATACCACCAACCCTTCCCCCCTTCCTTTCACACCCATCCTAATTCCCCTTACGACTCCTTCCACCTACCCCCTCAGGAACCTATTACAACTCCCGTTTGTTTAATGTTATCATTTAAGATTCTAAAAATAGCATCAATCAGTAATGTTTATATGTCCTCTGGAACCTGAATATGCGTTCTTTATTAACAAATCGATAAAGTGCAATGCAAGCTATCATATTTAAATCGAAAACTTTTAGTCCAAAGTAGACTGGCCCTTTTGGGCTATTGTCACATTGCTTGTCCTAGATTGCTTGAATTAACTAATTAATTAGCTGATCCATTAATAAACAAATAAATGAATAAGTAAAACAAATAAATACTTTAATTAACGTCAATCTGACTCCGAGTATTTTTTTCTTTTCTGCAAATTCGACTTTTACCCCAAGATCTGACCCGGTTAATCAAGCAATTAAATATTAGTCTCGGCCATGGGCAACTACTTTCTTTGCAATTGACGCTAAGTATTTGTTTATTGCACCTGACCGGCATAGGTAAGACTAGCTTGATTATTCCCCTACCCGGTACCCCCTAAGTCGATTACTAGGCGCTAAAGAGTAAAATCACGTGGATTTATAAGTTACAATGTATAAATGTATATAATTGTTAAACTTTAACTGTTTTTTCTTTCAGTCACCACGAAGTTGTTTTGACCACTTAAAGAACGGTGCAAAACGTTCAGGCGTTTATCGTATCCATAGCATCACAAATAGCATTTCCAATGTTTACTGTGATCTCGAATCAGAACCCAATTCCGCCTGGACACTAGTTATGTCCTACACATTGGAAAATGCCGCGCTTCCTTCCTTTAGTAGCATAGTACTTGGTGATAACAGCCCTGTTAACAACCAGTGGCCACGATGGGACGCCTACCGACTATCGCTTGAGGAGATGAAACATTTCAGATCAGTTTCAACTCACTGGCGTGTTACTTGCAACTTTGACACAGAGCCTTTACAGTACAGAGACTACGTGCGAGCGAAGTTTGCAGAATTTGATGCCATTAGCTTCATAGGCCGAGGAGCTTGTAAAAGAGTTGAGCGTATAAACGTGAGAGGGCATAATTGCACAGGCTGTACTGCAATATGGTATCAGACGAGGAGTCCGTACAAAAACATCTTTTCACACGACTCCAGCATAAACAAATGCGAATTTGGCTCATCACCTGGATATGTTTCCAGTGAAGATAACTTTGGTTTGTATGGCAGATTTAACCCCAATTTTCGGTGTACAGCTTCGCAATCCTCTACAACTAATCTCTGGTTCGGCGATAGCCTCTGATACACAACAGAGATCCACTTCTAGCAGTATAAACTATTTTTGAGTGCCTTTTTACATTAAGGTTGGATAACCCACCGAGCCTGTTCATAATAACTCTTATGTATGTTTCAGCGTTGCGTTTACATGATAAGTGAGATTACACGCCACAGGCGGATTGCTCGGTCTTTGTCAAGAGTCAATCCAAACCGGTTCGCTTTTTTTGCCACCTCGGTCTTTTGTTTCCAAGACTGGTCCGCTTGGTCCGTATTGCCAAGACCTTGTTCTGATATTATTTCACGTAGACCTCCCGTTCGGTCCGAATAATCTTTAAATTAACACTGGAAGATATATATTAAAAATGCGTTAAATATGTGTTAAATATTGGGTTTCCGGATACCTGTTTTAAACGAGTAAAATCATTAAGAAATAAAACTTTACAAACCTTCCAGTTGAAGTTCAATGGTCGAAATTTTGAAAAGAACAAATTATCTCTGTCATCCACCAATGAACATAGCTGTGATCGTTCACCTGTGCTACATGTTAAACTTCTTTGAGGCAGATTTTGCTGCACTTAGTAGTTTTGACTCATCCTCGATGTAAAAATCTGCGAAGATTTTTTGTTTTGTGTGACTATTCTACATTACTGGTGAACTTCAGTGACAATTTCTTACACCAAAGTAAACTCGGAGCTTTGCAATTGGTGGGAAACACAAACTTGCACGATGATAAATATTTAACAATTATTTCAAAAGCGCGCGAAGGATAATATTATGAGATGGTATAAAATAGTTAACGAGGTGCATAGCGCCGAACTGACTATAATCATCTCGAAGCCAACAAGCGCGAATGGAATTGTTGTTTTATTTAAAACGCCCAAAAGACAAAACTTCTCGACTTATGAATTTGTAAGAAGAAAAGGATGTTACAATGTACAAATAATCTCCGGTTTAACTCATTTCTTGACAATGATGCCATGTTTATGAAAAAGTTAACTGTGAAACCCGCGCGGCCGGTTGTTCTGAATGAATTATAAAATTGTCAACTTTACACAGTTTGAATAGATGAAAAAAATCTCTGTAAGCGTTTATAGACTCAGTTTAACCCGCTTCCGCTATAATTATGGTGAATTTGCAAAATGGTGCAATGTCAAGTTAAACTGAGGAGGAAAGCGATATGCAGTTTTTGGTCGCCATGTGCGAAGTTTTCCATGTCGGATGTATAAAAACTTTTTAGGCAGGAATTAAGTTCCTCCTTATTCATTTTCTCAATTGGAATATGTTTTTTCGATTGGAATTTGTTCCCGGCCGTCAAAAACCAGTCTGAAAAGGTTAGTGAAAGTAACTAATTAGCCAATACAATAAATATCATAACATTCTTTGTTTGTTCACCCATATTTTGCGTTTCAAGTGTTTTTCTTTTTTATAAAACTATTTTAAAACGGTGCGGGCTGAGTCTGTGATTTAAAATGTGGACTCAGCCCAGTCCAGTCTAGTCCAGTCCATGTTTTACAACTTGCCCTGGGATGCATGGACTTGAGATTCAATGGGTTGCGTGCATGCACGTCTTGGTAGTGACTGGATTCCATCCGTCAAACCGCCCTTTTCGAGTGAGGTCTGGGATTTACCTTTTATCTCTTTTTATGTCAGTCTCGCGTTTTACTTCCGCTTGCCTAGCGTCTACAGGCGTTTTTTTCTATCAACTTGTGAGAGAAATCGAATTAACCACCAAACGTAATATATAATTAACGAAATAAATACAATTATGAGTTGAACGCCAAGTACAAATCTACAAAAAATATATCCAGTTAAGAAGATAACGTTAAAAATTCAATATACACGGTTTATGCAAGAAAGTAAAGTCCAAAAAAAATTCAGTTAAAAAATAAAACTCCAAAGACAACAATGAAACTGCAAAACTAATTCTGCAACTCACAAGATCAAGGAGACTGTCGAGTGATTTTATAGTTTATGTTCCTATGGAAATTAAACATTGGTACGAGTCTTTTAAAATTTGTTGTAAAATTGACTCTGCATAAGAAATATTTCTGGTATTCGTTAACACATGTTGACTTTAATTTGTTCCTGATTATATGGAGCGGGTTATCCCGGTTGAGCAGGCTGAAATACAACTTTCAGTCCGGTATTACATGATGTGAGCCACCCCGGCATGGCTATCAAGTTAGCGAGAGTTTCTTATTTGTTTACAATATCGCGGAGATTCACTTCATTCGCTAAACGATCTGCATTATAGTGCCTATGAAGTGAAAAATGCTTTTGGCTTTCTGAAAAGATCATGATAACAAAAACAAACAGGCTGAATTTCTGAAAGTTAAAAGTAAAATGGAAAGATGCTACGCGCCTGGGAAGATTCGAGTTCTGTGGCTAGTCATAAGATGCAAATTAGCAAATGTCACGCGTCATTTTGTTTTCTTCAGTACAGCGAATGTGTAAGAAACTAACTGAAAAGCATTCTTTTTCAAGCAAAAAAATAGTTTAAACCTGATAAAATGGTTCTAAACAAAGATAAGATAATTTTCTTGTAACAACTCGAGTTTGAATTCCGTGCTGTAAATCAGAGACGAGATATGAGTAAAAGTCGATATTTTCTCTCAAATCGTTTTTGAAGTTAAAAACAAAATTACGTCAAAGAAACAACACCTTGAATGCATAATGACCAAACCAGTCATCAGCTCAACACCAGTAAATTTAGGCGGCTATATCTCAAAGGCATTTTATTATAAGTCCTTAAAACTTTTTGAGTTTAATACTTTTGAATTGGTCTCTTTTGAAATTTAAAAACATTTTTTTAAACAACATAGTGACTGAAATGCCCAATAGAATCAGCTCCAAAAGTAGACATTGTTATAAAAAGAGTGGACAAAAAACTTGAATATGGCAAAAATTGTAAGCCACGGCCAACTCGGTTCTTCAATTATATGAACAATTTTCATCCCGGTTTTCCGGGATCCCAGATGGTTCTTACCGAGATCTCGCCAAACCGAGCTGAAAACTTTCCATGTAATCCAGAGCCAAATTCTTACAGATTTCATGCGGGCAGCCGGGATCTCGTTTTAAAAACTAAGCTAGCCCGCTCAACCGGGCAAGCCAGTTCCATATAATCAGGGCCTTTGTTGCGTTTATTATAAATTCTTATTCCTGCCAACCGGAAACTTATCGGAGAAGTTACCAGGTCTCTCTCAAAAAGGGTGGTTTGACGGATGGAATCTGGTTACTACCACTCTTCTTCCTCTTCCCTCTCCCCATCTCTCTCGCGGCCATTTTCTTTAGGAGAGCCTGGTCCCAGGCTAATTAATATCCAATGATCTAGTTTTTAGTCGTGGATACGCTAAGCGTAGAAACGGCTATTGCTGGGGGCAGAACATGCAAATGTTCACTTACTCAGATAGATGTAAACAAATCGGCATGTCAACGGCAACCCGCTTGATATCGACTCAATGCCGGCAAAACCCATTGAAGCGTAATGTATCCATGGCCACAACTTTTTTACAATTTCCTTTGATTAATAATAGTACTTAGTATATACCAAACAAGTGACTAGTATTTTTCGCGCAACGGTGCATATATTTGTTTTTACTGCGCTCATTGCCAACATTAATTACAAGATTTAAGTTCCAATTATAGAAACATTTAACCTTGTTCTTATGAAGTAGCGTGGCTCGGTGTTCCGAGTTTGGGATTTGAATGCCGGAGACCCGGATTATTAGAATTCCCGACTCGGACTATATTGAATGGATTTGTCCCCGGATAGGAAGGGGGGGGGAGGTGATCCCAGGGAAAAATTCACTATGCTGTTTGTATATCAATAATCAACTGGTTTACCTCCTTGCAGTACCTGTTGGGATTCTTAATTGGAAAAAAGGAGAACTTTTAACATGACAGTAAAAAGCAATTTTCCAGGAATTACTATTAGATATTCATTCTTAATTCTATTTAATTTTATTAATTTTTAAAAAGTCCGAGTCTCATTATTTGTACAAAGTTATTCTTGTAAAAATGTAAGTCCATAAAATAATAACAGGAACGAGCAACTCCCATAACTGATCTATCTCACAACGCTTTTAACGGGAAATTTCAATAAAAGCCCTGGAGGAATCAGACAACTCATACAAATCAATGAGTGACATTATTAAGTATGGACGCAAGTGATTGTTTGAATTCGCGAGAACTTAACTAAAACTAAGTCGGTTCGTAAAAATGGACGTTTCTCGCTCCTACTTATGGCCTCCTAGTGTAGTACATTTTCCTAATATACATCATTGCTTAGTGTGAAACCATTCGCTTCTGGATATCATATATTAGTAAAATCCAACTTGTGGTCTATTATCAATGCTGCGTTCTGATTGGTTGAGCTACTACTATGCTGTTTGTTATAGCTTTGAAAACCAAAACAATAGCTTTAACTAGCGAAAGATATTTTGTCTCGATATTTTTTGACCAACTGGTTGGATTTTACTAAAACAGTTAATCCTTTTGCCCTTATGGTCTTGGACTCGTGGAATAATTGTTAATTATTAAATTTTCAACCTCGAATATTGAGTTTCTAGCGTTCTGGTTGGCTCACGCAATCTCGGGTATCAGCTCATATACAGCAAATGACCATATATGGAAACTAAGTGTATAAAGTTTTGTTAAGCCGGAATATGTCAGATCAATATTTTATTGTCATTTTCAAGTATCGAAGACCTTGGAAAGATCGTGAAATTTTATAAAACAATTATTCCTATATTGCGTTTGTTGGATATGAAATGATTATAGACAACTCGTTGTTACATGCCTCGTTGGCTATTTACCATGCATCTCATATCAACGAGCGCTCTTGGAATAATTGTTAAATACATCTTCAATTCTTCGTTTTCATGTGACGTCATAGGTGTCAAAAAATTAGGATCAAAATTTATGTTTTTAAATCCTATCAACTGCATTATTCGATATGTTTGATAAAACAAAGATTAGAGTTATATTTCAAAATTATTTTATGAATATTTTAAATTTGCTCGACGTTTCTTTATCGTCGCTTTGCAAGACTCTAATTATATCACACATCGTAGTCAAGCCTTTTAAAAACTCAAGAAAAATCTATACATTTACAACAAACTTATGAGTTTTGTTATTATATGCTTAAAAGTGACATTTATATACTTTAGTGAAATAAAATGAGGTGTTTCAATTTTATGTTTGAATTAACGCTTTGAAATTATGGCGGCCATGTTGGTGGGTATGTCAAGGTCCAACAATTATGTAGAATTTTTGTTTGCTAATGAGTACGTTAATCGAATTGGTCTTTTGCTCCAAAAATTATCCCAGATCTGTGGTTTTTACTACTCAACAAGCTCATTAGCTCTTTATCTTATTTGGGAAAGAAATGAATATTTCGAAATAATTTTGAAACATTAGTAAACCACATGGTTGAAAACGAAGAACTCCTCCTCCAAAAATTTACACTAAAAAATAAACTTCCGTTTTCTAAGTTGATTTTACTAACACATCAATAGGTCAACTTTAGTTTGGTCTTTGGTGGTCGTATTTACAAATTACCGATTGTAACTACAAGTTTTGCTCGCAAATTAACAATAGTTAAGTACTTTTTATTTCAATATACTAGTACTCATTATTCTGAGCACAAACGCGCCATAATTAGCTTCCCTAATTTTAACGGGAAAAAATCATTTGATTAATTTACGAGTAAAACTTGTAAGCAAACGTTAAACAAGTTCAAAATATCCAATCGAAATTTCTGTAGTTCTGTCGTTTTACACGTCTGTTTTTCTATTATACTTCTGAATTTTGGAATATAATATCTTGTATGACACCAAACATCTTTTTGTTTTTGATTAATAATTTACCGTAAAAATAAAGATTGATACTAATGATATGCAGCAAGCAAAATAAATATATTTCTTTTTTAAAAGTAATTCTTAGTATATTTCCAGCAGTACATCAACCTGCTCTTTAGCTTATGATATCAAAGCCATTAGCCTTGTAATTCTTAAAACTAAATTTCTTGAAAACTAAATTTTTTTCTAAATTTTTTTAAAACTTAATTTGTTTCCCTCAAAAACATTTAAAGCAATCGGAATCTTGGTTCTAAAAGAGATTAACATTACAAAAGAATTAATCCTAAAAGTATTTTTAGCATTTTTAGCTTTTCGAGCTCATGCAACACTTTTGAAAAGGACTATTCAATAATATTGATTTTCCGGAAACCGTAAGAAATTTAAAGAGTTCAGTTTTCCCTAAGCGAGATGCTCAGGCTCGCAGTTATGATCTCAAAGAGTAAATTTTTTAGAGTGTGTATTTTTACTTCAATTTATCTTTCAATATCGGCTACAAAGCAAATAGAAAGAAATTACGTCTACAGTAACGGTGCTTTTTTTACAAGGGTCGGTT
>JAOTRI020100782.1:0-24880 GCA_028564885.2 Zoanthus sanctaehelenae
TAACCACTACACCACAAGGACCAACCACGCTGGCAACGCAGCCGGACAAAGTTATATAGATGGTAACTGCAGGGGTTATATATGATAACTTCAGCTCACCAAACAATAATTATTTGGGAGTCCTGAAATCGTCTATGCGGGATATTTGACCAAGCCAGCGAATTCTGCTTTGGCGTAGGATGGACTCAACTGACGTGCAGTTGGCACGCTCCACAATCTCGGTTTTGGTGGCGTGGCGCCACCACTTTATGTTCAAAATCGGGCGGAGTGATCTTTGATGGAATACTTCAAGGCGCCATATGTGGTGTGCAAGTGTTGTCCATGTTTCAGAGTCATATAGGAGGGAAGGAAAAGCAATAGTTTTATAGGCAGTCATCTTGGTTGACACAAAGAGAACTTTCCTATTAAAGCACCTGGTGCTTAAAATATTAAACGCAGTTGCACCACGACTCACTCGGTACTGAATCTTAGAGTCAAGCCTTGCATCGTCAGTCAGGTTGCCTCCTTATAGATACGTCAAGGTGTGTGCTTGTTCTAGTTGCGTGCCCTCAGTTGTGATGGCTGATATTTGCTTGCACTGAACATACATCACTTCGGTCTTAGACCTAAAAAGAAAGAAATCAAAATCTCTTAAAATTCACCAGTTTTGTAACGACTCAAAACAAAGAGAACACAAAATTTGGCTCAATATATTTCAGTTTTTCTTAGCTTTGTCAATTTGTAATTAGCAAACAGTATGCCCCTTGCAAACAACTTGGCAATTTTTATCTTAAACTCTTCTAGCTGCATGGCAAAATGGCCAAAAACAGAAAAAAGAGTTCGGCCCACTCAAACCGATTTTTTCACTATATCCGAAAAATGAAGCCAACGAAAAACACAAAGATACAAGAAGCTGTTTTTTCCTTGTCGCATAATTTTCAATCTTTCTTGTTAGTGAAAGTAATGTTTAGAGTTTATTTTTAAAAGTAGTTACACGGAGCCTTCTTTTATGTTTTATAAAAAGTGCATTTTATTTGTCATCTCTACCTTAGCGACTGAACAAAACATGTATACTCGGAATGTAATTCTATGTAAAAGGTGAACTTTGATTTTGCTTTTATTTTTAGACTCTTTTGTTATCACATTAGTGCTGTCTACTATGTTATCCATCGTACATATTGGACATATGTTGGCCTGTCACAGGTAATTGTACATCATGGTATATGTTGGCCTGTCACTGGTAATTAAGGATCCTCTTGTCACATATAAACTAAAAACTGTACATATTGGTATATGTTGGCCTGTCACAGGTAATTAAGGTGCCTCTTGTCACATATAAACTAAAAATTGTACATATTGGTATATGTTGCCCTGTCACAGGTAATTAAGGTGCCTCTTGTTACATATAAACTAAAAACTGTACATATTGGAATATGTTGGCCTGTCACAGGTATTTAAGGAGCCTCTTGTCACATATAAACTAAAAACTGTACATATTGGTATATGTTGCCCTGTCACAGGTAATTAAGGATCCTCTTGTCAGATATAAACTAAAAACTGTACATATTGGAATATATTGGCCTGTCACAGGTATTTAAGGATCCTCTTGTCACATATAAACTAAAAACTGTACATATTGGAATATGTTGCCCTGTCACAGGTAATTAAGGTGCCTCTTGTCACATATAAACTAAAAACTGTACATATTGGACATGTGTAGGCCTGTCACAGGTAATTAAGTTGCCTCTTGTCACATAAAAATTAAAAGCTGTACATATTGGACATGTGTAGGCCTGTAACAGGTAATTAAGGTGCCTCTTGTTACAGAGACCGTTTTTGAGACAGAAACTGTCTTTCTTTATATTAACTCTACACCCAAGTTTTCTTTGTCACAAGTAAGGTTTTGCATTGTCAAAAGAAGGGTACATGCATCCATTTTATCATATATTATACACATTTATCCCGTGTCCCTTCGTCGCAGGTAAGGTACATGTAGTATTCCATTTTTGAAATTGGTCCTCTGCTTCAGGTATGGTACGAATGGTCTTCCTTTTTATGCCTATGAACTTTTTGGTGCCCTGTTTACTTGTCACACTGGGTAGGATAAAAAAGGTTTACCGTATTACATATTTTATACAACGGTCTTACTTCGCTTGTCATAGGTAATGTATAAAAGTTCTCACGTTTTTTATATTGTACACATTGATCCTTTTTTAGCTTGCTACATGTAGATTAAAAACGCTCTCCATGTTATATATGTACACATTATTGGTCAATAGTTTGATACACGACTTTCATAATGGCGGACGTAGCGCGGGGCCTGGGATACTTGCATGAAAACGAAGTCACAAAGGCGTCAAAGCGTCGCGTTTGTTTATTGCAGTATGGCGTCCTCTTCGAGTAGTCTACTCAGTAACTCTTCAAATGCTATATTGCTCACGGAAGATGACATTCCAGGTGCTTCTCTCCTCAGTCGAAAGCCCGAAGAGCTAAAAACCACAGAACTTCGATTGCGGCTTAAGTGCCGTGGGGATTCGTCTAAAGTTCTGAAAGCGAAAGCAGAGCTTGTTAAACGAGTGCACGAATACATCGGAACTGGTAAAGACAAAGACGTTAATGATCCTGATCCGGATAAGATTTACAGCCGTAGGAGAGAGTGATCGAGTACCACTATTAATATTACGAGCAAGGATGGTGTTTTTGTGCAATTTTCCGTCGATGGTTGGAGTGCTTCGCTAGGAAAGATGCCCGTGTTTACAAGACTCGAAAGCAACCGCCATATTGTGTTAAGTCTTGAAAATCTATCACCTATAAAGAACACCAAACCGTGCCAACAGCCTTGATAAAGGCAAAACGGTTCGTAGATGACGAGTATCTTGAGGATATTCAGTGTGCAAGCGATCAGACGTATTATTTTTGTTAAAAGCAAGTGCTGTCACAACTTTAAAAAGCATGACCAGCCACATAATTTACAGATTGCCCTGTGCATCTTATCTGGCGAAGTAAGGAGCGCGTGTTGTTCTTGTGTATCAGGCAAGGTGGGATTTTGTAGTCATATACTGGCTTTAATGTTTAAATTGTGCAAGTTCTCGTTGTTCAACATCGGAATGTGGTTAGGTAACAAGCAACTTCCTATGTTTAGATCAACAAGCACAGAATGTTTTACCTTTAACTCCATTGCAAAATCAAGTTTCGAAATCTTAAAACGCAATTCAATGGAGGTACTTGTCGTACTTTCACTCTGTTCCCTTCTTGAATGTGTTGTTTATTTGCGCCCTGGCGATCCCACAATTACTTGCGAGGAGGTCTGGTAACCGGCAACTCATCCATTGAGTTTGGATGCGTGGATCATTTTGGTCTTGCTGGAGTAAAATGCCCTTACAAAAAAACACCATAAGACACCCTTGGATGCTTGTTCTGTTCCAAAGTTTTTCATGGAGAAAACAACAGATACTGAATGTAAATTGAAAGAAGACCACCCCTATTATGCACAAGTACAGGGACAAATAGCAGCAACTGGAGCAAGATGGTGTGATTTTATAGTTTCTGTTAGTAAGTACCTTTATTTCCAAAGAATACTATTTGACCCCATGTTTTGGAGAAACCTTGTGCAAAAGTTGTCATCTTACTGTTTCACGCATTTTATAAAACTTGCATCTGCAAAAATGCCTGATGGAAATTGTCAGGTAGTCAGTGCTGACAGTTGTATGGTGTTATAATATGTAACAGCAACTACAAGTGCAGTTTGATGTCAAGTTCTCAGTGGATGCAAGTAAGACTCTCAGTAACCATAAAGTTATGTCTTTGTTGTTAATTGGAATTGTCATTTCAGAAAATAATTATTCTTATCCCTCATGATTACCTCACTTCTTATGGAAGAATTTTGATCTCTCGACAGTTGAATCTTGATGATTTGAACTCGTGATAACTCAAACCCCAAGTTGCTTCTTTTCTTAGTCATTTCATGCCTTGAAAATTTAAAGGGAGTGTTCAAACCTTTATATTTGAACATAGATGGTTTTTGTCAAAAGTCTCTGTTGCACAAAAAGGGTTGCCTTCGATTACTTGAAGAAGGGTGTCACCATTTTTTGAATGTTGATCTGGGGTTTAATACGGTTATGCCAATCGTCTTCAGCGATATCTATGTTTTCCGCCTACGGTTGTTCAGCGAAGATAACTTCGAAAGCATTATGGAGTTGTGGTTTGGCCAGTTTATTAGCGTGATATTTAACGAAGTGTTTGTTCAGGGCAGCTTCACCTTTTTGGTTGCCAAGAATATTTTTGGTCCATTTTTGCCGATGTCCGTTCCAGCGTAATTATAACTCGTTTATGGTTTGATCAACATATTGGTGACCACACTTTTTAAGAAATTAAATATTCTAAAATTTAACTGATATGACATTCATTGAAACAGCATAGTTTATGTTTGACTTCAAACACAATAACCTACCGTCCTTGTTTTCTAACTTCTTTACACCTGTTTCCAATATTCATTCTTATAATACCAGACTAACATCCAGCACGTCTTACTCATTACCAAGAATTAAACAAATTATGGTAAATTTGGTTTAAGATATAATGGTTCTAAAATTTGGAATCCATTTAACGAATCAACTAATTCAGTAGCGAAAAAGAAATGTTTTAAACAAAATATTATTACGGATTATTGTATTTGTTGGCACAAGCTTATTATTATTAATTACTATTATTATTATTGCTATTTTATTAGTATTAGTAATATTAATTTTTTCATTATTTTATTTTATTTATATTTTTTATGCTTGAAAATATTTCCTGTAATAACTGTTGTGATGGAATTGTATTAAAGCTTCATGCAACATACTTTAAAGATTACTTGCAATTAGGGTATCTGACTCTGATTAGTTGTAAACCTATTTCAGGTACCCTAACACCTAACCCCTAAATTTGTAATCATATTCTTTACAAAATTGTAAAAAAGGACGTGTAAAAGATTAATAAAGTGAAGTTATTGGAGATCAGATCAAAGCGTTAACCTCATACATTGAACAAGGAAAATTATGTACATATTTTTAATGTTTTAAAATAAGCAAAATATGCAAACTTTATTATTATTGTAAAATTTACATTAACATTTCCAAAGAGGATGGATAATCTACTTCAACTGAAATGTTTATTAACACTTTTCATTACAACACACATATGCATGCATCAAATAAGATTTTGTATTTTTTAGCTTTCAGGAGTGTCTAACAATAGTAACATTAATTTCCTTCGAAAGAAATGCTCAATAATTTAGATGAATACCATAGTCAGTACAAAGATTTTTATATATCAATGTCCCGTCACACAGGTATTATGTTGTGCTGAGTATTTCACAAGAATGCATTAACTGTCCACATTTGGTTGACAACACCAATTTGGTGAAAGGGTATTACTCGGTCCCAGATATAAAAGTTTTTAATCTTGTTAATTGCTCGTTCAATGTGGATCCTAAGACTTGCAATTTCCTGGGTCTTGACAACGTCCTCTGCTGGCATTTGATTAGACCCTGCAAGAAAAGGTGAAAGGTTCAGGGAAACCCCCAAAGGTAGCAAATCTGAAATGGTAAATCCTTTGTCTGCCATTACTGAATCCTTGTCTTGAAAGGGCTAATCTAATTGGCCACTTCTTCTGACAATTTCCCTGTCAGAGATACTTCCAGTATACAATTCGCTCAAAAATGTGATGGCTCCTCCGGAAGAAACTCCCACCATTCCCTTGAGTTTTGTATGGTTTTTGTAGCTACTAAATAGTTCTCCATTTAGTTGGAGGCTACTGGGCATTTGACATCTTACTTCTGTGCAGTCTATTACGACCCAAATTGACTGATATTTTTTTTAATGCCTCACGTATTGTTCTGTCTATGACTTCCCTCGAAGGCCTTATGTTGATGTGTCGAAACTTAAAATACATATAATTAATCCATGTTACGATTATTCTGCTTACCGTTGGTGTTGACACATTAAACAGGTGAGCCAGGTGATCTTCGTGGAACCCTTGTGTCAGTCTACACATTACAATAAAAAATTCGTCCACTGGTTTAAAAGAACTAGCTCTCCCTTTTTTCGTATAAGACTCTTCTGATATGATAATCGACAGAGACCTCAGCATTGGCATAGCGCCGGTAAACAATTTTTTCTGCTCCCTCGCCAGGATGAAGGTAATGACCTCAAAAGCATCCCAGCTATTAAATCCTGTGTAAAAAGGTGCTGTATTGTAAATTTTTTCTCCATGAGGTTTCTCATTTGACGCTGTGCATTAATTATTTTTGTAATTGTGACTTTGAGTCAGCGATTTCCTGTTCCAAGTTAAATCTGTGATTCTTTTGTTATGACAGGCAATGACTTCCGCCACGTCACGATCACAGGATTCCATTTCTGACAACTCGTTCGAGTTCATATCTTTCATTTCAAATCGCTGAAAGTCGAACCAATATTTACTTCTATTCGGTTTTGCATTTCAAACAAGACACTCTTTGGAGAAGCATCCGATCTGCTTGAGCTAGGAGCAGCTGAAGGTGATGCCACTGGTTCGCACATGTATCTTTCTGTCGGTGGCTTTCTTTTGCGAGGCGACGTACGAATCCAAGAAAATATCGATGGTACAGCGCCAGATTTCAAACAAGTATTCCCCGCGAGAGTCTTCTTCAGATCTTCTTTTTGGAAATGTCTTGAACATACCTTTGTTGATTGATTTATTTTAAAGTCTTTACCTTCGTTTCTTCTGATCATCTCTAAAGTGCTGTGTACTAAACAGTAATTGACCTTAATTGACGATATTGTCTTCGCACAAAAGCAATACTTGACCTAAAGCCTTTTTACACGCTTTGTTTACGTTTTGCGAATGACCTTTTTGGACTCGTTTGCATGCTAAATCGTTTCTTGATCCTCGCGCCGTCCACCATTATGAAAGTCGTGTATGGCTTCTCACAGGTAAAGTAAAAACGATCGCCATCTTATATATGTACACATTATTGGCTCCTTGTTGCCTTGCTTGTCACAGGTAGAGTAAAATCGGTCCCCCATATTTTATATTGTAAACCTGGATCCTCTATTCGCTTGTCACTGGTAGGGACCATCTCAAGTTTTGTAAATTGTGCACAATTTATTTCATTTATGAGTAATTGTATGTAGTCTTGCAATAATATAGATGAAGCCATCATGACAGGGTGAGTTAGTATGATTGTAAATAACTTTACTTTCATTTTCCTAAGATTATTATTTAGACGTTCTTGTGTTTTCTAGGAGGCATGTTTACCTTGTGTATCACTCAAAGAAGCTGTTTTTCAAGGGTCAATTTTATTCTCCTGCCCAACTTGTGGTGAGAATATTTTGCAGCAGTGAATGTAGCTTTTTCTCCTATGTTTTGTATTGACTGATTCTAATTTTAGTACTTAAAAATTGGTCCGACGATGATCGACCATCAAAGTTGCCATTCACGATAAGTTATTTTTAGAAAATCTCTTATCTGTTCCAAATATTAATGTGCCAAAAGAGATGCGATTCTGTTACTCCATGGAACTTTGTTGTGTGGGTTGAGCAAGTGTTCAAGTTTTGTCAGCACCGGAGTGTAATATGGACCTGTGTTTGGAAGACAGATATCTTACCAACTGCGAACTCGTCAACATTGATAATTTTGAAAACATTTAGCAAAGGGCCTACCATTTTTTCCCTTGTTTATGTATGCCAATGATTTATATGCTGTGTTTATATACGTAGTCGTGCTGTATTGTTGTGATATTATAGTTGATAATATTTATAATAATGTCCTTTTTTACTTTAACTCGATTAGTATTTTCTATTTAACCATTAGACCTCGAGGACAAATGGACTTGCGAGCCAGTGGTCCATGAGGCTATTATTCTCTACTAGTAGAGTATCACAATTAAACCTCTAGTAGAGTAGCCAATCAGAAAGCAGGATTTGTATTAGATTGTTAGTAGGTTTATATTATTAGCTGTTCATTTATTTATTTATTTATTTTTATATATTAAGGGTACGTTTTTCTTTCAGGGTCGAAGTTTCAGCTACTCCGGATATCAGATTGCATACATAATATGGGGTATTGTATGGGTCTGTCATTAATTTTAAGGGAGCTTTTTGCACATGTGGTAGCATTTTTACCCTCTTAAGGGAATCGTTCTCATTTGAAAAAGTATCGACTTTTATGCTCTGCTGATTCATCCGAGAGCATGTATTTAACTAAAATAGTCAAGACACTTCCTTGTGTAGTTTTTAATTCCTAACTCTTTCGTTTAGATAATGGTGTGGCAATTATACAGCCAGATATGTAACCTGTCCGATCCGTGTATTAATGAATATCACTTTCAATTTCAATTTCGCTAATCTTAAACTAGCAATCAGTCATTAACAAATAACTTTAGGCAGCAAGCAAACTGAAGTAAATACGGTTTGAGTCTAAAACTTGAGGTAGCTTGTCGAGCTGACAAACACACGCTATGCAAGCAGTTTCTAAGAAAGGTGTGGGTGTTCCAGAATATTCAAAACAACTGGAGATAAATACAATATTATTAGTCATATATTCTATTTACAATCTCTATATATTAGATCACAATAGTTTAACCGCTATACCCAAGAACATTTTAACTTTAGGATCATTGGCAAAGAAGAAAAACTACTTTAAACATTTTTACTTAAAGACAAAATATTTACCCGTCTAATGTAAAATATGAAGGAAGATGTGAAACCTGCCATGCACACTACATCGGCAAAACCTCTAGAATTTTTTTTGTTCGCAAGGAAGAATATGAACACAAATCTATTGTTACTAAACCGTCACGCCAACTTCAAACAAACACTGACCCTTGTTTCAGTTGGAGAGTTCGAGACACTTCTCGGAAACTTAGAAGAACAAAAGAAGGACCATCTCTTAACAAACTTATTTCTGCTTTTCATTTGTCTTTTTTACTCAAAGAAGTCACTTAATTTCTTCGAATTTGCAGTTATAATTCTCTCACCTTCACAAGCCACATAGCTACATAGCTAAACCTATTACGATATCTAGGCGGACGTGGTTGGCGCAGTTGGTAACATCTTTGCTTTCCAGCCACAAGGTCCCTTGTTCAATCCCGGCGCTTTGTCGAGATTCGAATATTTGTCTGACCTTCTTTTCCGCCTTAGCCAACTTAGCTTTCCATCCTTCCGGGGTAGGTAAATGAGTGGAATTTCACTTCTATAAAGAACTAATCATCTGCAAACCTTTACTTGCTATCCTACAAAGCAACGTTTAAGTGGCTTAAAACGTTTTATTGGAACAATTTTCTAGCTAAACTACCGACCGAAGTGTTTTCGCTGTTTTGATATATTCTTTCCTATTTTTGTTCTAGGTTTCATCATCGTTTCAATGAGCCTGTTTCTCGTCGTTTGTATAGTAGCCGGCATCATAACTTTCTGGACCCTTAACAAAACTGTCGCTAAAGAACTGGTCCTTTCTATTTTTTTACGGGCTCTGTAAGTTGCGTTAAAATTTTTTTAAATTGATTTTAGAGCGTACAATCTAGGTTCCTTTAGGTTAGTCAAGATTTTAGTGCAGGTTGCAATTTTATCGATTATCTATATAGGACGAATGGACTACAAAACAATAACTTGTGGCCGTAGGCTGAATGGGACATTCAGACTCGTCGTCCATGAATCCTATGTTTCCTTATTTTAGGTTACAAACGGTCACTACAATATTAGTGTTCTAGTTTACATTTTAGATTACCACAGGGTTACCCTATTCTAGGCTACGTTCGAGGTTACTACAAAGTTACCTTATTCTAGGTTACGTTCGAGGTTACTACAAAGTTACCCTATTAAAGGCTACATTCGAGGTTACTATAGGGTTACCCTATTCTAGGTAACGTTCGAGGTTACTGCAGGGTTACCCTATTCTAGGCAACGTTCGAGGTTACTGCAGGGTTACCCTATTCTAGGCAACGTTCGAAGTTACTGCAGGGTTACCCTATTCTAGGCAACGCTCGAGGTTATTACAAGGTTACCCTATTCTAGGTTACGTTCGAGGTTACTACAAAGTTACCCTATTCTAGGTTACGTTCGAGGTTACTACAAGGTTACCCTATTCTAGGTTACGTTCGAGGTTACTATAGGGTTACCCTATTCTAGGTTACGTTCGAGGTTACTGCAGGGTTACCCTATTCTAGGCAACGTTCGAGATTACTGCAGGATTACCCTATTCTAGGCTACGTTCGAGGTTACTACAAAGTTACCCTATTCTAGTTTACGTTCGAGGTTACTGAAAGGTTACCCTATTCTAGTTTACATTCGAGGTTACTACATGGTTATCCTATTCTAGGCTACATTCGAGTTTACTATAGGGTTACCTTATTCTAGGCTACGTTCGAGGTTACTACAAAGTTACCCTAGTCTAGGTTATACGTTCGAGGCTACTACAAGGTTACCCTATTCTAGGTTACGTTCGAGGTTACTACAAGGTTACCTTATTCTAGTTTACATTCGAGGTTACTACAAGGTTATCCTATTCTAGGCTACATTCGAGGTTATTGCAGGGTTACCCTATTCTAGGCAACGTTCGAGGTTACTGCAGGGTTACCCTATTCTAGGCTACGTTCGAGTTTACTATAGGGTTACCTTATTCTAGGCTACGTTCGAGGTTACTACAAAGTTACCCTATTCTAGGTTATACGTTCGAGGTTACTACAAGGTTACCTTATTCTAGGTTATACGTTCGAGGTTACTACAAGGTTACCCTATTCTAGGCTACATTCTAGGTTACTATAGGGTTACCCTATTCTAGGCAAAGTTCGTGATTACTGCAGGGTTACCCTATTTAAGGCTACGTTCGAGGTAACTACATGGTTACCCTGCTCTAGGTTAATGCTTTGATATCGAGCAGATATTTTTTTTTACGAAGAAGAAAAGAGATGGTTTTAACCTTCGCTTCCGTAATAGTATGTAAATCAGACGTTTTTCTGCACCACTCGTTGCGCATAAGTATTCCAGAGATTAAATTATTGATATGGTTACCAACACTACCGTACATGTGAAAAAAGATTTAAAAATCCAGTCGTGTAAAATTGGTCTTCCTCACCAGTATCTTAGACGTTTGGAAGTGCTTTTGATTTAGGTAATGTTACTTTTTACAGACCTTTTATCATCTTCTCAATTTGTGTTTGGGGATTCCAGTTTGGCCTGACTGCTTTCATCTTTCGAAACCGCTCGTTTCCCAACATCACTGTCACTGTCGATAACAGGTAAGAAGCAGGCCCCTCATCATTGTATTGTGACAGTTTTTACAGCCGCTTTCATAGAACAGAAAATACTGTAAAAATATTTAAAGTAACTTAAATCTCATTTTTTACTTTTCATTTCAACGCATTTTGGCGCACTTAACTACACAAACGTGAAAAACTAATAATGTGCCTAAAGTGAACCAATTAGCTACATCTAGCCCAAGTCGTGATGACCAACATGCCAACGGAACCTGAATCATGAAACGTCATTAATGTTTTACCTTCCTAATTAGTACGTGTTTGCGACACAGTAAAGATTAGTATATCGCTCAGCACAATACAAACACACTTTTATGTTCTGATGGCGAGCAGAGTTCTGCCTTCCCATTACAAGGTCCTCAAATCGATCCAGGCTCAGCCAATTGTTGAATATTTGTGCAATTTTGTTTTCGGTGAGCTAACTCACTGTTTCCTCCTTCTAGGGAAGGTAAGTAAGTACCTAAATCTGCTAAAAACTAACGTGTCATATATTAGTGCCTAGTCTAGAGAGAGTCAAAGAATCTCAAGTGCTTAACACTTCAAAGGGGAAGATAAGTTCTGGGTTTTTTCTTTTAGTTATGCTATGCTTGCTTTCATTATAAATGATTTTAGATGTTGTGAATAACATTGTTACATCTGTTTTTAACTTTACTTTTTTTCTTTTTTTGTTCAGGCAGGTATACTGCATCGTGGCGTTTTTCTTTTTCTTTTTCAACATCGTCGTTGGGGTCTTTGCGTGCTTGTGGTATATCTTAAAGGGTGCTTTTCTTGGCATTGTGTTTTTAGCCAGAATTGACCGAACATCCTTGATAGAAGGATTTTATACCTGGGATCCAGGTACATATCTTATATGTGAAGGAGGGAGGGGTGGTTAGAACTGGCCGAACATCAGTGATACAAGAATTTTATACCTGGGATCCAGATACATATCTGATGTTTGTGGGAGGAAGGGCTGGTTAGTCAAGAAAGGATTGTACTACAAGGATATATTGAGAGATGAGTTATTGTTAGTATATTGTTTGTTTGATCAAGGTGTATGATGGGCTGCCCTAAGGGATTATTACTACTTCTAGGATAAAGATACAAGCTGGAAGTTGTTGCAAGCAATGAATTGTAATGTTCAAGAAAATACTCCTGGAATCCAGATGTTTTTCTAGGGATGGCGAAAGGAATGGGATGTTAGGTTAAAAAAGCTAGGTACAAAGCTTCATGTAATGAGTTGCGATAATAAAACATGTTACTTCTGTTGTCCAGCTACATAGCTGGTGGTTCTTGGAAAGAATTAGTAGCCATAATAGAGCGTGTTACTCCTGGGGTCAAGCTATATATTTTTGGGGAAGGGGGGAGGGGCTGGCTTAAAAATGATAAGCCGTGGTAAGCGATGTTACTTCTTGAATCCAGCTCCATAGCCGAGAAATTGGTGTATAAAATGAGTAGCCATGTTGAAGGATGTTACTTTTTGGATTGAACTGCATAGCCTTGGGTGGGGGAGGGGGTTGGTGTAAAAAATGAGTAACCGTGATAAACGATGTTACTCCTGGAATCTAGCTCCGAAGACGGAGGTTGGTAGAAAAAAAGAATAGTCATGATAGAGCATGTTACTCCTGGGATCTAGGATTCAGTTTATTAAGAAACTTCAAGTTCTCATTTGTTAGTTTTTAGTTTACACATGTGATTCAGTAGTATTTCTGTTGCACGGTTTTGCCAGGTTACATGGCTTATCTTGGTCACGTGTACTTCTACGTTGCCCATCACCACCCTGTTATGCTCGTATTCTGTCAGCTGCTAATGGACAAAAAGATAAGCCAGTCGAACAACTTTTTATATAGTTTTGTAAACGAAGGTAAGTAACACAAGTTTAATTAATTCAGTAAGTTGTAATAGGCCTGACCACAAGATTCCTGTAAAATGTTAAAATCTTTCCCAAAATGTTGCCAAAACATGTCTAAAAGTTCCTGGTTTTTCATAAATGTTGCATTTTGTTAAGACTTGCTTAAATGTTACGTTCTGTGAAGTCCTAACTTGGGTATATACAAGCTTAAATATTAGTAGATCTAGATATGTTCAGATTGGGCGGGTCCCCTGTTCAATCTTGGCTCTTTGCCGAGATTTGAATATTTGTGTGGCCTTCTTTCCCGCCTCAACCAACTCAGCTTTCCATCCTCCCGGGGTAGGTAAATGAGTTCCAGCTTCTGCTGGGAGTTAACCAGCGATGGACTAGTGTCCCGTCTAAGGGGGGTCAAAGACTCTCATCCACTTAACACTACAGAAACCGAAGATAAGTGCAGGCCCCACGGGCCACTAGGCTCGAAAGGATTTAGCTTTAGATATAAGTACTGTTGTTTGTGTTGGTAAGTAGCTGAGAATTTTTGATCAACGTTTTCCAAACCAAAAAATTGATTTAATAGAATTATAGACAAGTATGTTTATTTCTAAGCATTTTCGTCTTTTGATAATCGTTTTTTTTGTTGCTGATAATTTATTTGCAAGCATTATAACCATGCTTTCTCTGTGGCATATTTAAGCGTTCTACATCTCTGTCCCATGTACTCACGTTTTGGAACGAGCGTGCATGCTGCATGATTCAACAAGGCTTTTTGCTCTTCAGCTATTTCACCGATGTTTGGAACTGACATAATTATTCTTTGTCCATCGGACAAAGTCCATCTTGGGGCAGAGGTTGCGGGGGAGCAAGATCCTCCATATTAGTTTTATTAGCTCGTTCCCACTTCTTCACTGTTAAAAGGGATATCCGCTTACCACCGATTGTGTATTTGGAAAATGTGTATTCGCTCTTAGAATTACAATACAAACTGCAATCTTAATGTCATTCTTCTTTAGTAGATCTGCCGTAAGTCAGAGATCTTCATTACTCTTGTATTTATCTATCAACGATTTTCGTTTCAGTTCACATATTTCTCTTACTTTATAATCACAAGGAATTTAAACGATATATCTGTTTCCCTAGAATGCGGCAAACGTTCGGGCATTCTATTGCAAATTCAAAACTTTTAGGTGCAGTTAAGACAGCATTTCTTTATATTTAATTTCATCACTTGTTTTTGTTGAAGCTTCCCTCACTGGAATTTCCAGCTCCCGTCGCAAGGGAGCTCGTATTTCTGTAGTTGGCTACAACCGCTGGTTCCTTGCATGGACTCTGATAAAGAATCCTGGTCTCATTTCACAAAGGTCGAGAAAAAAAAGAGCTTCCTCCCGGCAAGTTTCGTTCGTTGGTTCACTCGTTGGTGTTGCTGACGAGAAAGTCCTCGTTGGTCAACGTATCTAGCTTTGACGTTCGTGAGATCTGTGTGGGAATGTACAGCTTTGATAGTGTCATCGTACTTTGTCTGTTTTGTCTAACCTTTACCAAAGAGTACTCTGATTAACAATTAGAACACAAGCTTTCAGTTTCTATACCGTGATAGAATGACAAGTGCCTGGCATATATGCTAACTGTTCTGGTAGAAATCTCTGGACGAGTTATTGTTAAGTTGTTCCAAAAGTTAAGTCTTGTTTGTTTGTATTTTAACGGTTTTTAACTATCGTCCATTAAAGCTGTCAATTATGTTTACACTTCAAATTCTTTTTTCTCTTATCTTTGAACATTTTGTTACAATATTCTGTTATTTGCCCCTTAGAGCTATTGTATGAATAAGGGTGTTGTATTCCTCTTTAGCAAAATGTTAAAGACGGAAATTGGACACCATATTACACCACTTGTTTATAATCCGTAGACACTGTATCACCTGTAGTAATGTATACAATCAGATTGCAGTAATAATGACTAGTGACTGGAATTCTACTAATTGTAGATGTTGGTCATTTTTATCAGTATCTAACCATATCCTAATCTACTTTTAATATTTCTAAAATATTGATAGAGTATGAGTGTGAGCGTTAGTTTGTAGGTTTTAAAAATGATTGCGAACCGCATAGTCGAAGCTTTCAATTCAAACATGCGCGAAGGAATTCTTGTAAAACCTGTGATATGACTTACGATCCGTACCCTCACCCAACTCCCCTTCCCACCCCACACCTTTTTCATAATTATATTGAAAAAAAGAATGACTCTCTTCATTGGCTTATTGTGAAAACATATAAACATAGGCAGTTGACTCACACTTAGATTAGAAATACTAGGAAACGATCGTCACAGTCGTTGCAGTTTTCCAAAAAGATCTTGCTTTTCCAGAGATCTTTAAAAACCACTCACAATCAAGGGGCAAGGCACTTCCATTTACGGAGTAATTAATGTTAATTAACTATTAATTATCAGAGTTGTAGTGCAGTAAAAACCCGCGTATAAGAACCTAGAATTAAAGAACCTGTTAGGCTAAAATCTCCAAATTAGACTCCCTCTACATTAGATCTTTTTTAACTCAAACATTCCGGCAGGTTCGTATTTTGAAAATTTAAATGAAATCAACTCAAAGATAACAAAAACTATAATTTTAATAAATAAACTTGCGTACAAGCTTTAGAAATATCTGGTAAATGTAGAAAATTACCTCCAGGTTGTCCAGTTAGCATCTGTGAAACTGTAATTTAAAACGATATATGACCATGTAGTACAACAGGCAATCTCATTTTTTTGAGTGTGTAGCATAGTATATAGTACAGTGTTTCTGTTTGAGTTTTATTTCCAGAGATTGAGGCATCACTAACATCTTATCATCATCATCATCATTATATGATTTTATACTAAATTATAACAATGTTCTAGTTTACATTTTTCTTATAACAATAAAAACCTATTTGAAAACCTAAATAGCGTAAAATTCCTTTTAGTGCCATTTATATAAGAACCATTTTAGGCTAACTTGCCAAAATCTAGGTTCTTATAAGCAGGTTTTTACTTTATGACAACTCCACTGCTGTAATTTTAAATTTTTGCTAAAGGAAACTGATTATAGTATATATCATTTAGAAAAACTAGTTAGGTTATAAAGCCATTCGCCTCGTTTCCATATAACTAAACGTTTTTAGTTTACACGTGTGATTCAGTAGTATTTCAGTTGCACGGTTTTGCCAGGTTACATGGCTTATCTTGGTCACGTGTACTTCTACGTTGCCCATCACCACCCCGTTCTGCTCGTATTCTGTCAGCTACTCATGGAAAAAAAGATAAATCAGTCAAACAGGGTTTTAGATACTTATGTAAACGAAGGTAAGTAAGACAAGTTTTATCAATTCAGTAAGTCGTAACAGGCCTGTCCACAAGATGCCAGTAAAATGTTAAAATCTTGCTCAAAATGTTGCCAAAACTTGTCTAAAATATTAGTAGATCTAGCTATACGTACTGTTGTTTTGTATGGGCAAGTAGTTGAGAATTATTTGATTGGTTAACATTTTCCAAATCAATAAAGTGATTTTATAGAATTATAGAAAAGTATGTCTGTTTCTAAGCATTTTCGTCTTTTGATAATACTTTTTTTCTTGCTGATAATTTATTTGCAAACATTACAACCATGCTTTCTCTCTAACACACTTAAGCGTTTTACATCTCTGTTCCATGTACTCTCGGCGTGGATCTGTGCTTTCCCGGGATTATTGCTTTTGGAACGATCGAACGTGCTGAAGGATTCAACAAGGCTTTTCGCTCTTCATCAATTTCACCGATTTTTGGAACTGATGGAATCATTCTTTGTCCATCGGACAAAGTCCATCTTCCGACAGCGGTTGCGGGGCAGCAAGATCCTCCATATTAGTTTTATTAGCTCGTTCCCACTCCTTCACTGTTAAAAGGGATATCCGCTAACCATCGATTGTGTTTTGGAAATGTGTATTCGCTCTTAGAATTACAATACAAACTGCAATCGTAATGTCATTTATCTTTAGTAGATCTGCCGTAAGTCAGAAATCTTCATTACTCTTGCATTACTCTTAATTACTCTTATCTGTCAACGGTTTTTGTTTCAGTTCACATTTTTCTCTTACTTTATAATCACAAGCAATCTATTTAAACGATATATCTGTTTCCCTAGAATGCGTCAAACGTTCGTGCATTCTATTGCAAATTCAAAACTTTTAGGTGCAGTTAAGACAGCATTTCTTTATATTAATTTCATCAATTGTTTTTGTTCAAGCTTCCCTCACTGGAATTTCCAGCTCCCGTCGCAAGGGAGCTCGTGTTTCTGTAGTTGGCTACAACCGCTGGTTCCTTGCATGGACTCTGATAAAGAATCCTGGTCTCATTTCACAAAGGTCGAGAAGAAAAAGAGCTACCTCCCGGCAAGTTTCGTTCGTTGATTCACTTGTTGGTGTCGCTGACGAGAAAGTCCTCGTTGGTCAACGTATCTAGCTTTGACGTTTGTGAGATTTGTGTGGGAACGTACAGCTTTGATAGTGTTATCGTACTTTGCCTGTTTTGTCTAACCTTTACCAAAGAGTACTCTGATTAACAACTAGAACACGAGCTTGCAGATTCTATCCCGTGATAGAATGACAAGTGCCTGGCAAGTATGCTAATCGTTCTGGTAGAAATCTCTGAACGAGTTATTGTCTAGTTATTCCAAAAGTTAAGTCTTCTTTGTTTATATTTTAACGGTTTTTAAGTATCGTCCATTGAAGCTGTCAATTATGTTTATACTTCAAATTCATTTTTCTCTTATCTTTGAACATTTTGTTACAATATTCTATTGTTATTTGTCCCTTAGAGCTATTGTCTGAATAAGGGTGTTTTACTCCTCTTTAGAAAAATGTTAAAGACGGAAATTGAACGCCATATTACACCACTTGTTTATAATCCGCAGACACTGTATCACCTGTAGTATTGTATACAATCAGATTGCAGTGATAATGACTAGTGACTGGATTTCTACTAATTGTAGATGGTCATTTTTATCAGTATCTAACCATATGCTAATCTACTTTTGATATTCCTAAAATATTGATAGAGTGTGAGTGTGAGCGTTAGTTTGTAGGTTTTAAAAATGATTGCGAACCGCATAGTCGAAGCTTTCAATTCAATCATGCGCGAAGGAATTCTTGTAAAACCTGTGATATGACTTACGATCCGTACCCTCACCCAACTCCCCTTCCCACCCCACACCTTTTTCATAATTATATTGAAAAAAAGAATGACTCTTTTCTTTGGCTTATTGTGAAAACATATAAACACAGGCAGTTGACTCACACTTAAATTAGAAATACTAGGAAACGATCGTCACAGTCATTGCAGTTTTCCAAAAAGATCTTGCTTTTCCAGAGATCTTTAAAAACCACTCACAATCAAATGGCAAGGCACTTTCAGTTAACAGAGTAATTAATATTAATTAATTATTAATTATCAGAGTTGTAGTACAGTAAAAACCCGCGTATAAGAACCTAGAATTTAAGAACTTGTTAGGCTAAAATCTCCAAATTAAACCCCCTCTACATTAGAACCTTTTTAACTCAAACATTCCGGCAGGTTCTTATTTTGAAAATTGAAATGAAATCAACTCAAAGATAACAAAAACTATAATTTTAATAAATAAACTTGCGTACAAGCTATAGAAATATCTGGTAAATGTAGAAAATTACTTTCAGGTTGTCACAAAAAATGGGTCCAGTTAGCATCTGTGAAACGGTAATTTAAAACGAGATATGACCATGTAGTACAACAGGCAATCTCGTTTTTTTGCGTGTGTAACATAGTGTATAGTACAGTGTTGCTGTTTGAGTTTTATTTCCAGTGATTGAGACATCACCTATATCTTATCATCATCATTATCATCATTATATGATTGTGAGTGCAGAGAATATTACAAAATATAATTTTATACTAAATTATAACAATGTTCTAGTTTACATTTTTCTTATAACAATAAGAACCTATTTGAAAACCTATAAATAGCGTAAAATTCCTTTTAGTACCATTTATATAAGAACCTTTGTAGGCTAACTTGCCAAAATCTAGGTTCTTATAAGCAGGTTTTTACTTTATGACAACTCCACTGCTGTTATTTTAATTTTTTGCTAAAGGAAACTGATTATAGTATATATCATTTAGAAAAACTAGTTAGGCTATAAAGCCGTTCGCCTCGTTTCCATATAACTAAACGTTTAACAAAATATCTACTTTTTGCCATGGTACTACCACTACTCCTGATATTCCATGATTACCCGTAAAATTTTCTTTCTTGGCCCAGAAAAAAACAGATGATTTCTCTAAATTCCTGGAAGTTCCTGGAGTTTTGTGGAATAACTTTGAACAGTTTTATGGACAAACCAAACCTTGTGACTTAATTTCAGGATTTTTACCGGTGATTTTTCTCACATTTTATTGTGGGTCTGTGAAAAAAATTTATTAATTATATGGGAATTCCAGGAATTTGTCATCATCAGTCAGTGAGTACCATGACATTGCTATTAGAAAACCTTTGTCGTAACACATCACAGCTTTGTTGTGTTTTAGCCGTGTAGTTGATAACATACATTTAAGAAAAAGGACCACATTTGAGAAAACAAGATATATATTTCGCTTGCTCTCTGAAATATTATAACTTGTCACGTGCATTTATAGCAATTGTTTTATATACATACACTCGATGGAATTTCAAATATTATTATACATTGTACTTATTTTAATTGATTTTATTTGCCAAACTTTGTAACCAGCTTATGCGAATTAGTCCAGTGATCAGAGAATAATGGACGCATGTCTTGTTCGCTCCAAAATGTTGCCCTTTTTCTTAAAATGTTATTCTAGTCTGCTTGCTTTCTTAAAATGTATTTCTAATGTGCTTGCTTTTTTAAAATGTATTTCTAGTGTGCTTGTTTTACGTCTTAGTTTTTATCGCTGGAGTGAATTGTCATTTTAGAGTCGTTGTGCTGGCTTCATGTAGTTCCAGAGTTAGCAGAATGGACTCGTTTGGAAACCTGAAGATTTTCTTTGTTATTGTTCTCCTTTTCCCTATTGAAATATGATTTTGACTCTGCTGAAATTACAAAAGGTTTCGAGATCTAAATGAGTAAACAGCCAATAGAGTAATGAGGCATCACACCGGGAACAAAAGATCCTAACCTTGACATTGCACACAACATGAAACATAGAAACATTGTAGTCTTTTTTGTTTGCTGAGTTTCCTAACCCGTCCATTCAGTAACAACTTTGGTAGATCTTACGGTTACGTGTTGATTTTGAACGCATGTTAAGGTTGAAATTATTAGATTCGTTAAAATAGAACATTCCAAGTAATCTGACGTCAAACGATCGAACTATCACGAAACAAAAGTTACCGTGCTCTTGTTATCCGTCCCAGAACACATTGCAAGATGACGATAAAGATTCAATATCGACGTTCATTGCGTAAGTAAAAACGTGAAAAATCATACATCTACAAATTCAAAATAATATTATTTCCTGTTCAATAGAGTACCGAAGTGATAACGTCACAAGAGTGTTATTTGTGAAATCATTAATTTGGTTGTAATATTTAGAAAGTTCAAGATGAAAAATGCGTCCATCCCAAAATTTAGCATTTTGCCACCCATCACTGATGAGATAATTATTATTACAGTTATGCTCCAGTGACTCCATACAAATCCTTATGAAATTAGCTTGGTTCATAATATTATGAACCAAGTCATTTTTAGAAGGTTTGTATAGAAACATTAGAGCATATCTGTGGTAATATCTCGCCGACAGTTTGCATCAACATTCTGATTTTTTGCAAGGATGTATTTTTAGTCTTGATCCCTCGGATGATTTAGACTAATCCCACAGATTCACAAATTTTAATTTTTGTGACGCCACACTTCGCCACTCTATTGCATATCAGTAGTCTTGCGAAAACGTTTTTTGCTAGCTTGATTCAAGTATTTTTGGCCATCTACGTTATTGAATAAAATTACGCTATCTTCATTTGTTGCCGCTTATTCTCGACTACAGAAAAAGAAAACAATATTTCATTATTTGACCATTTAACATTTACGTCATCTTCAGCTGTTACCAGTCCCCTTTTCTAGGACGCGGCTTAGTATCAAGATGACGTAAATTTCTCTAGAACTTAGAAATACCGTATAAAAGAAAATTTGTTTAAAATCCAGCTAAAGTAGGGTTGCTGCATAGTTTGTTGGGGCGATTAGCCTTCTGGGATGGTAACGAGATGAGAGACCTGACGCTACCAGGCCAGTGTATCAGATTGTGGTTACGGTGGATATCATTAGATAAAAATCACATAAATAATTTATATTCAAAAATGTAAAGTATAGTTTCTTGTTTATATTTGTTAAAAATAAAAACAAGTTGCTTTTGTTTCATATAACTTGAAATCCTAGTTTGCTTGGCCCTTGCAAGTTTTTTTCGGTCGAGGTTCAAGAACGCAACCCCTTGTTTGTGGTGAGTGTTCTTTGCATTACTGGGTTCCCTGTGCAGTTAATAAGGAAGGGGTTCTTGTCGTCGACACACAGTTCCTCGCTTTCCTACGTTTTGCTACACATTAACAAAAATTAATAATTCACGCCGGGTCATTATCGTTCGCAGCGTTTCATCCTAGCGTTTGCTGAAGTCTAGCGGTCTTCGTGAATTATCCATATTTTAGCCGAGTCTTGCAAATGTCTCAGTTTTCTTAAATCGGTCGCCGTGTCTTCATAAGGCCTACTATCCATCGCGTGAACCATCCACCCTTCACCTCATCGAACGAAGCGAGATAGCATTTAGAATTTAGTATTTCCCAAGCAGTCGCATACTCTGATTGGCCTCCTTAACTCGCGATGTCGGCTGAGGATGAACAAACAATATAGTGAGACTGAATGGACAAAGAAACATTTCAGTGTGCGGTTTGATATTTTCTATGTTCATTGTACTACAGTATTGCTTAAACATATCACGCAACAGTTCAAAACGGAGGCCGAACTGTTAAAATTATATGAGTATAACACGTGTATCATCTTGGACAACACCTCATTCCCAGTAGGTTATCAATACCCAAAGTCTTCTAACATAACACATACAAAATAAAACATTTGGCAATGAGAAACTGAGAGTTGATCAAGCAATACTAGATCAATAGTAAAATTCTTTCAAACTTGTTCAATAGAAAGTATAGGAACAAGTTTGGAGAATTCAACAATCAAACTGGGACTGAAAGGATAGAACCCTTTCAGCTCCAGTTTCATTGTTTTAAATTCTTCCAATTTAAGCCATACTTATTCATTACACAAGTTTTTTTAACCTTCACCAGTTTACTTTGCTGGATCAACTGTCATTTTCTCATTACCAAGTGTCTTATTGTGTTTGTTTTATGTAAGGGGAAGATGGATGTTGATAACTGACTGGGAATTAAAAGACGTGTAAACTATTTTTAACTCAACTTCAACACGGGCGATTACAATTCGATAAACCTCTGTTTTGGAAAAGACGATAACATTTGCCCCGATAATTGAAGAAAGAATATTAATTACTGGCTTTAATTTTTCAGAACATAAATTAAAAGTCATAAACCACTTTTATTATCATTCGATATCGCTTTGTTTGTTATAACCCTGGGGTCTGGTAAGAGAGAACAATTAATCAATTAAATTACGTATATACGTTTATGATATTGTAAACTAATTGCGATTCTGAGCCGGTGATTCCACATTATATTGCTGGCTAGTTGGGAGAAAATATATTCCATGTTGGCGGAGTGGCGCAGCCACGGATCCAAATATGAGAAATTTATTTTTTGCTACTACTATTAATTTAATGATTAAAATATAAAATGTCACAAACAAAAATTGTTTTTTAGAAAAACACCAATGCAGCTCACACTAAATAAAAATAAATAGGTACTTTTAACAACGTGACTTGCGAAGGAAATGTTGCAGATTCTTCCTAGCCAGACGCTAATGTTTAATCGCCCGACTGCCCAGATCTTGGTATAAAGGTCAACTTTGCAGAGGGAGGAAAACCGGAATACCTGGAAAACAACCCTTGAAGTCAGATCAAGATCGACAAATATCAGCCCACATGCAGCAGTGCCCAGGAATTGAATCGATCCCGGGTCGTAGACGTTAGAGACACGACTAATGACTACTAGGCCAACCAGACTCCACTAGTTCACTGCTAGTTGATTTTCTCTTTACCACTTCTAAAACAATTGCGAACTTTATTGCATAGTTGTGCAGATTACACAAAATATTATCACACTGTACGAGTGTTTCTGGTGCTGCATGTTAATTAGCAAATAAAGAAATGTAAGCCATGTATTTGTATAGAAAAGAAAAACGAACCCGCGCGCTCTGTTCAGTTATAGAACCACGCGTCAATTTTTTTTCACGCACTTCTTGTGCAAACTTTAAGTTCACAAGTGGTTCTATAACTGAACAAAACAAGCAGGGCGAGTTATTTTATTTCTTTTATAAAATAAGCTACCGCCAGAAAGGAGACGCGGTTGGCGCAGTTGGTAAGATCTCTGCTTTCTAACTACATGGTCCCGAGTTCGATCCAGGCACTTTGCCGAGATTCGAATATTTGTGTGACCTTCTTTTCCGCCTAAGCCAACTCGGCTTTCCATCCTCCCGGGGTAGGTAAATGAGTACCAGCGTCTGCTGGGAGCTAACATGCGATGGATTAGTGTCCCGTCCAGGGGGAGTCAAAGATTCTCATGAGATTAACATTACAGAAACCGGAGATAAGCGCCGGCTCCATGGGCCACTAGGTTTGAAAGGATTTAGCTTTACACTATACTACTTTATATGCTGAGGTTTCTTTGATGTCGAATTTATTTCAAAATTATACTTTAGCTTCATCACATTGTTTCAATAAAAATAATTATTTGCACTAGTATACAAAAGATCTATAATTTATTACAGTGTACCTATCTGTAACTTAAGTCATCGTTACTATTTCCAACATTTCCATTTTTCTAGTTTTATTTCCCTACTAAGCTATTTGACAATTATTAGACCTCGAGGGTAAATGGACTTCGAGTCAATAATTCAAGGAGGCCGTTGGCTGAATTTGCTATTCAAATTCGAGAGGTCTAATTGCTTTAGTATAAATCTACTAATCGATCAAAAACGAAAGTATAAATTAAATTATCGGTAAAATACTCTAATATTATAGCAAAACATGGCTCCTTATTGTAGGCTGTCACAATATAATTTACCGCTAGTAGAGTAGCTAGTTAAAAAGCATACGTAAGAACGTCGAATTTTTCGACTAATGCTGAACGTTCTTAAATATTTTCGGTGTATCAGCCTCAAATGTTCTTAAACATATTCTTGAAATATCGTTACTGATTTTAGACAATATAAATAATACATGTACTGTATGTGTTACTTTTCTGTATACATTGATTTGTACTGATTTTCTTGCCAGTTTGCCTCAAGAACTATACCTGCAGTTTGTTAAATTAAAACATATATATGGAAAAGGCCGTATTTAAGCCAAAACTTTCTGGGCCAAAAAAAATTTCTGTCCTAGAAATTTCTGATCCAAAAAATATTTCTGAAATAAAAAAAAATGAAATCCTAAATTGAAGTTTTAAAAATCAAAAATTTAGAAAAAAACTATCTTAAGGGTATAATAAATATATCTTATATCTGATCGAGATGGAAAAACAATCGTTGAAAGAGTTGAGAGCTCTTTCTATAAAGGAGGGCATTCCGAAACGTTATTATCGAATGATGCAAGGAATACTTAAAAATGTTGTAAGTAAA
>JAOTRI020100783.1:0-14223 GCA_028564885.2 Zoanthus sanctaehelenae
CATGCCATTTGTTTGAGACTCTTGCATGTTAATAACAACGACTCATGGTTGTATTATAATTGTAATGAAAGATGGTATATTAACAATTAAAAGTAATGATATCTTTTTGATATTCGGCTTGATATTTTATTTTTATTAATCATTGTTTTCATTCCACTTAAAGTATTACATTACATTCGTGCTACTGTATATATCTGATTTCCCAACAACCTTCGATAGTTATTTGTAGGTGCTTATCAGTTACATATATATCACACAATCTGATTTGTCAGTTAGTCTAAAAAAATAATTGTTGGCATTATATAAAAACACATTAAATTTCAGTGAGCTTTTTCACTGTCTGGAGTCCCACCTTGTCCCAAGGTAGGAATTTTTACTGGATTTAATCAACTTTTTCATCCCGACGGTGGGGCTTTTGACGAAAAAAAAGAAAAAATTGTCTAATCCCCACCCCTTGCCCGGCCTCCCCCACGGGGGGCTTAACATTGATAAGTGCATTATGACTAGAGCAACAGTGCGTGAATTACTCAAGGTTCAAGAATAAATTATGAATACGATATTCAACTCTTGTCGATCCCTTTCTAACCGTATCGGGGCCTACTACGTTGTTTAATCATACAAACTAAACCTTACCCATGGGTCCTAATCTTATTATCTTTATACGCTATGAAACTATACACATTAATAAGTAGGCCCTGATGCGGAAATCATGTCACCGTTTGTACGAAGTATTCAAAGCAGTGATGCAATCGTAATATTTCAGACAAGCCTCGAGTTTATTGATTATCAGAAAAATGAAGCTTGAGATTGTTTGAGCAGGTTTCTATGGACTTCACGAAATTAGACAATGATCTTTCTTCAAAATCATTGACTCTAAATTAATATTTAGAAAATCAAAACCGCAGAAACAATGTACGAGTCAAAGAAAAATGAAAGGAATGGGAAGGCAGCTGTGAAATCGAAATAGAAATTGAGCTAGCTGGCTTAGTCATAGATTATTTAAGAATTGTCGGGAGTGGAAGCGAAATAATTCAATAGTGATTATTCATTATTCATCTACCTTTTGCTGGCCATTATTCATTATTCATATCACTATTTTTGTTATTATTCTGATTCATTATTAATTCCACCATCTTTTTAGTTTGTTTTATTTTACTCTATCTCGGGGCAACAAAAACATTTATTTTCAAGATAGAATTCATAAATTGAAAATAACAAAACAACAGTAAATTAGAGCTTAGTTTTAACATATTCTGTAACCTTAACAAATGCAAAAAACATGTTCTCCGTGTCTTCATAGCCTGGTGAAAACCAAGGCGAAAGTTTGGGAGAATTCCGGAACAGATCAGTAAAAACTCCGCGTGCAATGCAAGGAACGAGCGAGCACCATCAAAACAACATTCGATCGATCGTTGAAGCAAAGGGACGAAATAGAATTAACCCTTTTATTCACTTCTTGTCTGAATCTTAAAAAATCGGTAAAAAACCCGGGAGAGTTGGTAGGTTTGTATACCAAATTATCCCATACAACCACTCATAGAACCAAAATCTGCCGAGACCATAGCTACATAGGTACATAACAAAGGCTAGTGTAAAAAAAATATGAATTAGCCAAGTTGCCGTCAATTATATATATTCAGCATATACATTTGTACAAAAGTCTAAATCGACAAGACATTTTCATATTCAAAATTTCCGAATTAAGTTTGACATATTTTATACATTTGTGACTTAAAACGAGAGCGAACTACTTGCCTTTCATGCTTACTTTTCTTGTAATCCGTCTTTGATGTATGCGTATGTATTTTGTCTTTGTTTCGGTCGTGTTTCCTTATAACTCAGCTTCTAGTAAAAAGTAATAAGCTGATAAGCGTAGTCTCGTCTCAACGATGCACACAAGCTGATGGTGAGTGGTGATGTAGCTGGCGCGACTTAACGTCACTTGTTGAAGGCCATTGAAATGTACGCATGCAGGAAATGTACGAATGCAGGAAATGTACGTATGCAGGAAATGTACGCATGCAAGAAATGTACGTATGCAGGAAATGTACGTATGCAGGAAATGTACGCATGCAGGAATTGTACGTATGCAGGAAATGTACGTATGCAGGAAATGTACGCATGCAGGAAATGTACGTATGCAGGAAATGTACGTATTCAGGAAATATACGTATGCAGATAAGACAAGAGGGACGCCCCGACTAAGCGAATTGGCTGCAGTGGTGTAAAAAAAGAACAGCTGGATACCGATAAGGCGCAAAGCAAGTTTAAAAATTTTGCATGCAATAGTTTTGTAATTATACTAAAACTCATTATTCGTTATTCTTTATTTGCTTTGAGATTATTCATTATTCTGAATGGGAATTATTCATTATTCATTATTCCTAAGAAGTTTGGTCTCGTTATTCATTATTCCGCTTCCCTTTCCGAGAGAATTAGTTACTGGAAGTGAATAGTCTGTTTAAAAATAAACCGACGGGCTGGCCTCAAAACGAACGAGAAATGTAAATAACGGAGGAAACGATGGGCTTACTCACTTCCAGTAACTTTAATAATTAAACATCCCGAGTTCATTGCAACTTAGAATTTGCTAAAACAACCTGTGAAAATATTTATTGGTAGAAATTGTTTCTTTATAGAACACTATTAAATGTTGGAGGAGATGAAGAAGAAAATTGCTCTCATGGAGAATCAAGTTCACTTACCCCATTGGAAGTGCACAAGAGTAGTCAGGAAGCAGAAAATGATTTTCCACTTGAGGTATTATAGAATTGTAATAAATATGAGCGAGAATAAAGACCGTTTTGAGGCTTTATTCGGAAAAAAACTCTTACTAACAAAACATGGCGAATAGAAACTGAACATTAACCGCTGTCCTAGTGTGGGCTCAAATCTTTATTATAAAGTTAACCGCAGGCCAAAATAGCAATGTTAAACAAATGTTAAACAAATCAGTACAAGATAAGGTGCAGATAATTGTAATGTTAACTTTGAAATAGTAGTAGTATCCCAGGTAGAAATTAATTAATCTTACTAAGAATCTTGCAAAATTCTTAATAAGAGCTTAATCTTAACTTAATAAGTATCACATGAGCATTAACATGAAAACAAGGCTTTTTGTTACTAAATTTAAATATTGCACAAACGGGCCAAACTTTTCTTAGGTTGTGAACGTCAGTCGTTGCGACTGTTTTTGACAAATATATTTTTTAATATAAAACTTTTTCGTTGACTAATGACAATTGTTTGATCCAACATTGGCAAATGTATTGATCATACAAGGGTTGGTATTGGTTTTACACTGATTTCTTGAGTTTAACGATAAACATTACATTAGAAAAGGTAAGTGCTACTTTGAAGTAAAGACGATAAAAATAGACTGTCTAATTACCAAACAATGAGAAATTTTGTTTTTAAAGATGTTAAACATTTTTAAACTTTGTTTTAAAACTACAGGAAACCCATCCCAAGTAACACTTTTATTGTATAATAGACAGATATTTTGAGCTTGCATACTTAGATCATTTTTTCCATTTTAATATCTGGTGTGAACACACGCACTTCCTCTCTAGTAAATTCTTTCAAAAATGGCTAAAAGATTTCTAAAGTTTGCTTAACTTTAAGCTTAAGAAATATTTTTTACTGTTATTTGACAATATTTCAGTTGAATTTACTCGTCAATCGAGCCCTACTGCACTTGCAAAGTATGATCTTTTTTAGACTTCTTTGGTACTATAAGTTTAAAGTGCTATGAAGTAAATCGCATCATTCAAATCTGAGCCAATTTAGCACAACCACAAGAAGTTTCTAGAAAAGTAAAAATGCTGTTTACTGTTTTCAAATTTCTTTTTTCGTTCCAGAGATATTTAAGTTTTTAAAATTTTCAAACTACTCCAATTATGACATATACTCAACCGTAGTTTGATCAAATATGGTAAATAAGAATATCTCCCTCAATTTGTATGAAGTACGTTTTATTTTTACAGTAAGATTCTATTAGAAGTGCTCTGCAATATGAACTTACCAAATTTTGTTACCATAGCAACATACTGCTCCACGATAATCGCTTTTTAACTGTGCTTTATCTGCATGATCCAGTAAGTACATATATATATAGTAGATTGAGTTCTTTTCCTTATTTTATGTTTTCCAAGCTTGAAATTGCTAAAACATTGAAATCAGGCTAGATGGGAGTGGAAAAGAGTGAGTTGCCATGGATTGTTATTGTTATAGCTTAAAGTATGTTGCATTTAGAACTGTTAACCAACCAAGTTTTATGTAAAGCTCGTTGCTGCAAATTGACTATTTATACACTTGATGTATTATTTGGTGGAGTGTATAATGTCATCAGTTGATCATGTCATTTGCATATTTTACTCATTTTTCAAACTTGAATATTTCTGGAAACAATGCAGATTTTTGTAAACGGTAAACGGGATCTGTAATCTTTTGTAGACTTTAACGTGTTCAACCTAAGAGATCAAGGGGTAAAAATTTGATCATATCAACACTTTGATAACAAAGTTAAAGAACTTGTTTCTCTCTCGGGTGAAGGGATTTATGAAACTTTCCATGTTGTTTAAAGCTTTTCAATGTTCTTGTCTTCGCGAGAAAGCACTGAGGCCTTCAATGTATGATGGTGAGAGCCTCCACTTGCTGTTAATGTCACAGCCATTTCTGTCACTACTTCTACCAGTCGTTTGAATTTAAGAGCAATGAGATAATACTTTGTGTTGCCCGTTTGGACTGAGGTGATATCTACTACAGACCTCCCGAGATTTTCATAGATTGATTTATTTGTTCAAAGGCAGGATCCACACCCAGGGATTCTTGTTCGCGACCCAGTAGCGGTTTGAAAGCCTCTTGTAAATATCAGGATCTGACTTGGTAGCTTCTTTATTTCTGCTTGATCAAGACGGTAAGCCTCAGGAGTTCGTTGGTCTTGTGCGAAGGAGTTCTTCTGCAAACATGTAAAATCAGTTCCTTTATCGTACCGCTCTAACAAACATTATCTCAGTTGACAGCTGCATGCAACATCGAAACATCTGGAATTACCCTTTATCAAAGCTCTTCATTTTTCCGACTTCTGCCATTGTTATCTTTGTCTGACCATTTCTTTTCGAAAACTCTAGCTATTAGAAAAATTAAGTTTACCGCTGGTTTCTTCTTTGGTACTAGGGCTAGAGAGTTCAATTAAATGATATTCATCACCTTGCTGCAAAACAAACTTTGATTGATACATAATCAGAGTAGTAAATAAATATATTTTAAAATTTTTCATGGCATATAAACTATTTTAAAATAATCTTAATGATTTCAAACGGTCTGCTTGATCGACAGTAAGGAAATTGACGCTAAAAAACTTCACAGGATAAATTCCGTGACAGGGTAAATCCCGTTCAACGATTCATTATTGATTTAAATTACTTATCCCGTGGAGCCCCGTAGAATTCCGTGCGAGTAATCTCGGCATTTTTTACACTTCCTTAATCTACGGTGGAAGGACTACGGGACAACTTGGTTGAACCGCGGGATTGACCCGTTAGCACATTAAACAGCGACCTTAGGTCTAAAAGGGATAGCCCCTTTCGTTCTTATTAAACGTAACAAAATTTAACGGATTCTTTAAATGGCTGACGAAGCGATCAACAAAAATTGCACTCGATTAATTATCTTATAAAATAGTAATGTATGTCGATTTCTCGAATGAGCTCTTTTTAAGGGCACAAAATAATTATTGCTATTTGTCGGAATTTCAGGCTTAGTTTTTTACATAAAAATTTTCATTTCACGCCGCTGTTGGTCAATCGACAACCTGCAGACCATAGATGTTTATTGCTTCATATAAATCTCTAATTTCAAATTTATTTAGTACTACATTTAAGTTCGATTCTGTTCGGCTCTTTCTTCCAGCTTTAAAGCTCTCAACTTCACACACTAGATATAACCTTTAAACGTTTACTTTTTATATTCTTTCTCTTTGGTCATAATTAACACCTACCCACGTAATGAGCTATACAACAGAGAACTGTGACACTAGATCAAAACTGGGAAGGACTGACACAAAAAGGTCTGCGAAGAAGATAGCTGCAAAAGCAATTCAATCCCATAGATTGAGGGCCTTACTATGAAATACCTTTTTTGCATTTTTTTTATTAGTATTCATCGTCCAATACCGTCGAGGAAACAAAATTACTTTTAAAAAAAATTGCAGTCCAAATGAGAACGAGATCAGCACTCGTCTGATTTCATTGATAACTGAACTTCATCAGAACCATTTTTTGAGCCTTTTATACAGACGGTTCCTGTTTAAAACACATCTTGGCCCAGTTGTTTAAAAGCCGGTTAGCACTATCCCAGGGTTAAAGGGTTAAACCACGATCTTGTTTTCAAACTTACAAGGAGAGAATTTTGCTGTAATTTTGGGATTAACAAGATTTTTCCTAGAAAAACCCTAACAGTCTTTACAAATAACCATTTACCTTCTCTTTAAGAAGAAATTCGTGTTTGAATGTTTGCTTAACACAGGGTTAAATTTAACCAGTCGTTGAACAACTAGGCTCTGAACAGCACTTTACCTGGCATTTATCTTGATTAATGTCATAGGTCTAGCAGCAAATGCTGTATACCATAATATGTCTTATTTAAATTACATTATCTTGCTGAATACAATGTAATAACTCTAAGAACTTTCAAACATGACAAATATCCAGAATGGGGCACCTGAAACACCTAATGGTCTAATATAATTGCCTCATTTTCAATTTAAAAAATCTCGGGACACTTCGCGTGACGTTCTAAGCCTCGTAATATCTTGATTGACGTTTTCCGCTAGGTTCGTGGTATGGGATAAAGATGTCCATGATTCTTTTAAAAACAAGCTCGTTGTCATGCTGATCTTTTGCTATCGTATTAAAAACTATCCCTTAAATCGGCTATTCATGAGCAGGTTGCAGAATTAAGTGGTTTCATGTCTTCACGAAGTTCCCACGATGACCATATGCGAAGCCAAAAAAACACTGAGTTGCTTTGTCACACCAAAACGAAACGTACATGAATTGTAATATATTACATTTGTGTGCTTTTGTTAGAATTTCTCGGTGATACACACGACGCAATCATAGTAGAATCAAATGTTCCTCAAAAGAGTTAGTGAGATTTGACCCAATTCCGATTAGAAAACGTATTTAAGTTTAGATGTTTTTTTTTTTTTTTAGAAAACTACTGTTTCTTATTTCAAAAACATCGAATGGAGATAATTAAGGCTTAAAATCATTTTAGGTTTTTGTTGTTTCGTAGTGTAGAGGCACCGAAATACTGAAACGTTTATTCTTCTACCTTAATTCTACAGGAAAATACTTTCACTTCTGGCAAGAAGGAAGCGAAGTTCGAAAATGTCCTATTGTCCAGTGCGTGTAAAACCCAAACAGTGTTGACAATAGCGTTTTGTAAAAACTTAATTAACGATGGAGGTGATGTTAACTACGTCGATAGAAATGTTAATACACCATTACACATTGCCTGTATGAAACAAACAAGGTTCACAAAAGAGCTTTGTAAACTGTTAATTGACAATGAAGCTGATGTTAACAAGGGTGATGAGGATGGTAATACACCACTACACGTTGCCTGCGAGAACCAAACAAAGTTCACAATAGAGCTTTGTAAACTGTTAATTGACAATGGAGCTGATGTTAACACGGGTAATAATAATGGTAATACACCACTACACGCTGTCTGTATGAACCAAACAGAGTTTACAATAGAGCTTTGTAAACTGTTGATTGACAATGGAGCTGATGTTAACAAGGGTGATGAGGATGGTAATACACCACTACACGTTGCCTGCGATAACCAAACAGAGTTCACAATAGAGCTTTGTAAACTGTTAATTGACAATGGAGCTGATGTTAACAAGGTTAATGACGGCGGTCATACACCACTACAAGCTGCCTGTTTGGATCAAACAGGGCTCACAATAGAGCTTTGTAAACTGTTAATTGACAATGACGCTGATGTTAACATAGGTGATGATATTGATGATACACCACTACACGTTGCCTGTATGAACCAAACAGAGTTAACAATAGAGCTTTGTAAACTGTTAATTGACAATGGAGCTGATGTTAACAAGGTTAATAACTGCGGTCATACACCACTACAAGCTGCCTGTTTGGATCAAACAGGATTCACAAAAGAGCTTTGTAAACTGTTAATTGACAATGAAGCTGATGTTAACATAGGTGATGATTTTGGTGATACACCACTACACGTTGCCTGTATGAACCAAAATGAGTTTACAATAGAGCTTTGTAAACTGTTAATTGACAATGGAATTGATGTTAACAAGGTTGATGACGATGGTCGTACACCACTACAAGTTTCCTGTGTGGATCCAACAGGGTTCACAGTAGAGCTCTGTAAACTGTTAATTGACAATGGAATTGATGTTAACAAGGATGATAAAAATGGTAATACACCACTACACGCTCTCTGTATGAACCAAACAGAGTTGACAATAGAGTTTTGTAAACTGTTAATTGACGATGGAGCTAATGTTAACTACGTCAATAGAAATGTCAAAACACCATTGCACATTGCCTGTATGAAACAAACAAGGTTCACAAAAGATCTTTGTAAACTGTTAATTGACAATGAAGCTGATGTTAACATAGGTGATGATATTGAAAATAAACCACTACACGTTGCCTGTATGAACCAAACAGAGTTAACAACAGAGCTTTGTAAACTGTTAATTGACAATGAAGCTGATGTTAACAAGGGTGATGGAGATTGTTATACACCACTACACGTTGCCTGTATGAACCAAAAAGAGTTTACAATAGATCTTTGTAAACTGTTGATTGACAATGGAGCTGATGTTAACAAGTGTGGTAAATTTGATCGTGCACCACTACGCGCAGCCTGTAGGTACCAAACAAAGTTTTCTATAAAGCTTTGTAAACTGTTAATTGACCATGGAGCTGATGTTAACAAGGTTGATGTCGTTGGTGATACACTACTACATGTTGCCTGTGTGGTTCCAACAGGGTTCACAATAGAGCTTTGTAAACTGTTAATTGACAATGGAGCGAATGTTAACAAGGTTAATGAAATCGGTGATACACCACTAAAAGTTGCTTGTATGAACCAAACAGAGTTCACAATAGAGCTTTGTAAACTGTTAATTGACAATGGAAATGATGTTAACAATGATAATGAATTCGGTAAGACACCATTACACGCTGTCTGTATGAACCAAACAGAGTTCGCAATAGACCTTTGCAAAGTGTTTATTGACAGTGGAGCTGATGTTAACATGAATCATAAAAATGTTGACAAACCTATCCAAACTGCCTGTAGTAACCAAACAAAGTTTTCTTTAGAGTTTTGTAAACTGTTAATTGATAATGGAGCTGATGTTAACACGGGTAATAAAAATGGTAATACACCACTACACGCTGTCTGTATGAAGCAAACAGAGTTCACAATAGAGCTTTGTAAACTGTTGATTGACAGTGGAGCTGATGTTAACATGAATCGTAAAAATGTTGACACACCTCTCCAAGCTGCCTGTAGTAACCAAACAAAGTTTTCTATAGAGCTTTGTAAACTGTTGATCGACAATGGAGCTGATGTTAACAAGTGTGGGAAATATCTTAGTACACCACTACTCGTTGCCTGTAGGTACCAAACAAAGTTTTCTATAAAACTTTGTAAACTGTTAATTGACAATGGAGCTAATGTTAACTACGTCGATAGAAAAGGTAAAACACCATTACACATTGGCTTTGATGAATATGGCAATACACCACTACACGTTGCCTGTATGAACCAAACAGAGTTTACAATAGAGCTTTGTAAGCTGTTGATTGACAATGGAGCTGATGTTAACAAGTGTGGGAAATTTGATAGTACACCACTACGCGCTGCCTGTAGGTACCAAACAAAGTTTTCTATAAAGCTTTGTAAACTGTTAATTGACAATGGAGCTGATGTTAGCAAGGTCGATGTCGTTGGTGATACAATACTACAAGTTGCCTGTGTGGTTCCAACAGGGTTCGCAATAGACCTTTGTAAACTATTAATTAACAATGGAATAGATGTTAACAAGGATGATGAAAATGGTTTTACACCACTACAAACTGTCTGTATGTTCCAAACAGAGTTGACAATAGAGCTTTATAAACTGTTAATTGACAATGGAGCGGATGTTAACAAGGTTAATGAAATCGGTGATACACTACTAAATGTTGCCTGTATAAACCAAACAGAGTTTACAATAGAGCTTTGTAAACTGTTAATTGACAATGGAAATGATGTTAACAATGATAATGAATTTGGTAAGACACCACTACACGCTGTCTGTATGAACCAAACAGAGTTCGCAATAGACCTTTGTGAACTGTTGATTGACAGTGGAGCTGATGTTAACATGAATCGTAAAAATTTTGAAACACCTTTCCAAACTGCCTGTAATAACCAAACAAAGTTTTCCATAGAGTTTTCTAAACTGTTAATTGACAATGGAGCTGATGTTAACACGGGTAATAAAAATGGTAATACACCACTACACATTGCCTGTATGACCCAAACAAAGTTTACAATAGAGCTTTGTAAATTGTTAATTGACAATGAAGCTGATGTTAACAAGGCTGATAAAGATGGTAATACACCAATACACACTGTTTGTAGGACCCAAACGGAGTTTACGGTAGAGCTTTGTGAACTATTTATAGACAGAGAGGCTGATTTGAACTTTCGAAATAAAGATGGAAACATTTCTTTACACAATGTTTTTAGCTGTGATTCTGTGTTATCAGATTCAGAACAAATCAAAAATGTTTCTCAATTGTTGTTATGCTATGGAGCAAATATAAATGCCATAAATAACAAAAATGAAACCCCAATTGTTTCTTTCATTATCACGGTTAGAAAGGTTTTGTTTTTGGTAAAACCTGAAACAAACGTTTGTTTTGAAAAATTAATTGACATGGTTGAATTCATAATAAATGCAGGAGCAGATTTAATGATCAGAACTCGTAAACATTCTCGCACAATCCTTCATTACATTGTAAAACTTGTCATAGAATTGTACAGTAACATATCAGCCAGAGAAATGAATAAGGAGAAAGAGTTTCTATCCATAGTTACTGAGCTTCTGAGGTTATTAACAAAGAGCGACAAAGAAAAGACATTAATCAACAGTAGAGATGTAGAAGGAAATACACCTTTTCATTTGGCTTGCAAATTAGCACAGAAGCACTGTAACACATTCTTCCAATCACCATTCAACGCAAGATTAAAATACCTGTTGACTTCATTATGTGAAAATGGTGGCAATGTAAATGCAGTTAATGACAAACAACAAACTCCGCTTCATTTTGCATGTACCAGTCATGCGATCACGACTTTACTTGAACAAGGTGCAATGCCAAACTTGGTAGATAATAATGGAAACACTCCAATATTAGAATGGTCATTATTGAACAATGACTCTAATCTTGCATTGCTTTGCTTTTCTGTGGAAGATCTAACAAAATATTTGGAACAAGAAGTTGATCCATTTCTTGCCACCAAAAAAGGGGACACAACTTTCCAAGTCTTACTTTCAAAAGGGAAATTTGTTTGTGCTCAGAATTTAATTAAGGCAGCTGTAGGTGTTGATCGCAAAAATGTTTTGAGAAAAGATGCAAATGGTGACACCTTTCTTCATGTAGCTTGCCAATGCGATGATGACCGAGTTCAAAAAATCATTGAACTGTTATTGGAAAAAGGAGCCGATTCAAATGTTCAGAACCAAAAGGCAAAAGAAACGCCGTTGCACGTTCTGTGTAAAAGGATTACTAAAAGGTATGTGGAAGTGCACAATGAAACAAAGTTGACAATGGCTGACGGTACTTGTAAAGACTTTATGTCAACATCATCAGCTTGGGCGGTCCAGTGCCTTAGAAAGTATGGTGCAAATTCATTTGCTATTGATGGCGGTGGCAAAACTTGTGTGGATATTGCAATTGAAAATAAGCTCAGTGAGTTTGGGAAAATACTTATATCTCCAGTTAAACAAATTGAAGTCCCTTTCCTGTTGCCATGGGAACAAAAATCTGTGAAACACAGATCGATGCTGGCTCAAGTTGCAAGGCATCAAAAGTCAATGAAAGTTGGTGTATTTCACTACCACTCTGAGCCAATTGGGTCTGGTGCCTTTGGGCATGTTCATGTTGGGATAAGTGAACAAGATGGACGAGAAATTGCTGTAAAAAGAGTTGAACTGCTGAATTTATGTCGACCAGAAGATAAAAGAGAGGTTACAAATCTGTTGCATTTAAAGGATTGTGAACAGGTCATCAAGTACCAAACATTTGCTACAGATGAACATTTCTTATACATTGTTCTTGAGTTGATGGATGGTAGTTTGGATAGACTCGACTGTAAGAAATTCCGTGCGGTTTTTTGCTGGGATGTTTTGTCTGGAATAGAGTTTCTCCATAAGAATGGCGTAATCCATCGTGACATCAAACCAGGGAACATTTTGTATAAAAGCCATTCTGATCGTCTACGATTGAAGCTTGCTGACTTTGGTTTAAGTAAAAAGTTTGATTCAAGTGGATCCACCACTGTTATGTTCAGCAAAGCTTTTACCAGGTGAGTTCTGAAAACATAACTGACTATTGAGGAGATGAGAGAGCGGGAGCTGCCTAAGTGAACGAATAATCTTGCTACAAATATTAAGGTTTCAAACAATTTATAAATATTGGGTTATTTGTAATGTTTTTTTAATCGCCCAGATATAAATTTGTAGCTCATAGTTTATTGTTGTGCCAGCTCGACCCACAGGGTTTAATTCTTGCTCGGTTGCGTTGTCAGGAGAAGAGGGTCCTGGAAGAAAAAGTAACCCAGTAAATTCTCCTAGATCGTCTTGTTAACAATAACACAAAGACTGTTTAAACTGAGTCACATTCATTTAAATCATCAGCAGCTTGGAATGTTTTGTTGTAATACCACGTGGTCCAAATAAATACTTTGGTGTGATTCATCTTGGGTGAAAAAGTAAATAAGCTGTTACTCTTAAATTGTTGTCACTTTATTTAGTAAATTTTGAGTTAATTGCGGGATTAACAGTTAATAGACACTTTATGTTCTTTCCCAAAACTTTCAGAAACTTTTACTCAAATAAAATTCTAAAATAGTCGATAACGTTGAAGGCTGATTGGCTACTCAAACTTTTCCATTTACCTCCGAGCAACTCGTGGAAAAATGACGTCACGGTTTGCATCCATGAGAAGCAAAGAAATCAATCAAATTAACGATGACGCAGTCCCTGAACACACAAGAAAACGACTAATTTTGGTTAGGTCGTGTTTTGAAGCACTAGTTTTGAAGTAATGGTGTTTTTAAGGTCGTGTTTTAATGTAATGTTTTTAAAATCCCGATAAAAAAAACTTAAAAGTTTTTAACCCGGATTTTATTGATTAAAAACAATGAGAAAAGTCTTGTTTACAAATGCAAATTAATCTTGCGTAACTTCATTTAAACTTGTTCACTTGAAAATTAAACTTGAATGATATTTTTCACAGAAAGATGTTTAATACAGAGAGAGTTTGCAACTCCATTTGAAGAAAATGTTGCCACCAGAGCTAAACAAATGTTTTTAGAAATTTTATCTGTCAGCGAGGAAACGAGACAGTAGTTTTTAGAACAAGAAACCGTTACCGCGATCCGAGCAGTGTTGGAGTGTCACTTGAGAAGAATTCCGTTTTCCAACCCATTTTCTATTATTGGCGACGGTCAGTTTAACGACGTAAAACATCTCTCCAAGTTTCAAATGCTGTTGCAAACTGACTAAAAATCTTTTTTTTGAGTTAAATCATAACGGCTCCCAGAATCTTGTACATAGCTTCGCTCCCGAGGCACCTTCCACAGCTACAGTTTTTGAATTTCAATGTGATCTTTCGAGATAACAACAAAAAATAAAACTTTACTTATTAAAGAAAAGAACTTACCGAACATGCAAAAGAAAGTCTTTCACTTTGCTTGAACAAAGCGTAACTCTCACGATGTCAATTTCTCACTCTTTTAATCACATGATGTGTTATGTTTCTTTTGAGCGGCTTGTTGTTTCAGTCCTTACCGCGCGGAAAAATAATAAAATCGTTGTTGGAATGTATAAATTTTAAAACATTAACTTTTGTTGTTGTATATTATCTCACTATTTTAATATAT